>VDFB02083642.1:0-48230 GCA_007258455.2 Sequoia sempervirens
ATAGCAGTAGTTTATATAATGCCCAATAGTTGTGACTTGACTACCCATAATTAAATAAAATATATTTTTTTGATCTAAAAAGCAACCAATCATGTGATGCCACATCAGCGCTCAACTACCCATGATGTGAATGCACAAGTATTGATCTCACTTTTTTTTTAGCCTTTTTGGACACCTTGACAAAAAACATGCTGATGTGGCCCTGCAACTGAAGTTATAAACAGGAGACTTGCCAAGTAAGCTGCTGTAAAAAATTGGTAGTGATTTGAAATTTCCACGTAAGATAATTAAAAGCACAAAATTAGGGTGCACAACTACTGGATCCTCTCCCCTTTAACAGCTTTTCCATAAATCAATTTTAAGGGATACATAAGCTCTAGGGTTGTTTCAAGAGTCTCCAAAAAAATTTAGACTACATACATACTGCAACTTTACAGTTTTTTTTTAAGTTGCACAAATTATTCAAACCACTTCAGAGCTATAGATACCCTTTTAAAGTTCCATGGTTCCTTGTTCCAATGGACTACATGCTTAACATTGATCTAAAACATTCTGAAAGATATCAGTCTTAATTTTTTTTTATTTACTTTTGAAATAATTATTTTATTTTACTTCAAAATTATTTAACAATTATTTTATATTATTTACATCATTTACTTTACTCTATTTACTTTAATTTAATTTATTTGACTTTAAAAATGAATAAAAATTATTTTATTTTTATTTGCAAAGTCATTTTAGCTATTTTTTAAATTTGTGGACAGTTTTAATGTACACTGCCACTTATAATGTCTCAGCACGATAACAGCAAATACACAATTCTCTAACTCACATATATTTCAAATTATATGACCACATTTCTCTCAATCACAACACAAGCGAGTATAAAAGAACATACAAAAGCTAGAAGCCTTTTTTTCATCAAAATGGCTTCAAGGGATATTTCGGCTCTGCTATAGGATTTGAAATGTCTCCCTATACAATTAGAGTAACAGGGAATTATGATAAATTTTAGACTACATGCTGCCACTTGACAACAAAATCTTTTCAGGAGGAGCTGAAAAATTTTGGTGCTACTCCAGCATCAGGTAGAAAGATCACTCGTAAACAGTAGCTGCTCCTGTAGCTTTCTTAAAGGTTTGTTGTCCAAAAGGTTTGTTGTCCAAAAGGAACCCATCCCTACTATCATTATTACAGTACACCAACAAACTGAAGGATACACAAAAGTTTCAAAGCTTTGCTTTCCACCAAGTCACAACAATACCAGTATATATTATAAAATATAAAAATAGTGAGAAGCCCCACTCTTAACTTAAGCTCACCAAAATAACAATAATAATACATATTAAGAAAAGGACTATAAAGAAGTTAGATAATCCTGCTTGTGCTGAAGCCAAAGAAAGCTAAGAATGCGAAGCTAAGGCATGTAGGGATTCTGTGGGTTAGAGACACGGTGGATGAAAGTCAACGGCAGCTAAGAATGAGAAACTAGGAAATGTAGAGATTCTGTTGGGGGAAGTCGCCTCAACGGCAGTTGAGAATGAGAAACGAAGGAATAGAGGTTCTGTGGGGTAAAAAGCCAACGGAAGCTGAGAATGAGAAACAAAGGAATGTAGAGATTCTATGGAGGAATTAAATTTTATTGGAAGGTGATGGTTAATAAATTTAGCAGCTTTCTGCAGTAAAATCATATACTAAGACTCAAAATTTAGTATAGCTATTCCATACAGATAAAATGAGAAACATAAACCTACATTGCTGAAAGGAATCCCTGGCTGCTAACATTGCAACTATACCAGCACTTCTACACAGAAGGATCTACAAAAGATGGGAAAGCTCTGCTTTTCTCAAAGTCGGCAGAGATTTGAAAATCAAAAGTGCACTTCTTTAATAGACAGAACAAGCACATTAAAACTTCTCACAACGTGCTCCAGATTAAGATTACGAAGCTTTTTGCTGGTTAAAATTTGTGCTCTAGAGAAAATTAGAAGCCTTCAAGCCTTCTGCAGGAAACTGGTTTTTATGGGATGTGTCAGCTCTTTCTAGGGTAATCAAGCATTCAACCCATTCAAGCAGCAGCTAAAAATCTCCTTCTCAACAGTAGCCACTACAAGATTATTTTCAAATAAAGAGCTACTATATCATAATATTCTCTCATTAAGTCGGGCGTTATCAAATTAGAAGCTTCTACCGAAAAATGGCTTTAATGGGATATGTATACTGAGTTGTAAGTGAATCAAATCTCTGGTAGACATTGATCCAATCCTTCAACCCATTCAAGCAGCAGATTCCTCTACAGTAGCCACAGTCCAAACTTCTTTTCAAATGAACATAGATCTAGAAAAAATTTACAAGCTTGTTTTCAAGTAGAGAACTATATACGCCTTTTGCAGTAGAAGGTTTAATGGGATATGTCAACTCAGTTGTAGGGTCTTCTCAGGGGTTTTACCTCCACGATTTAATCTACCCGCATTGCCACCTGGCAATCAGATCATTCAACCCACATTCAAACAGCAGCTAATAATTTCCATCCTCAACTCAAAAATAGACTTACATTTGATACCAAATGCTGTTTATTTGGGATCAGCAACAGAAAAAAATAGCATTTAAGTTCAAAGTTACAATTTGGACTAGGAACAAAATTAAGGCAATGGAGGGTAATTGTCATCAAGCTAAAAGACATTTAGAGGTAACGAGTAAGCAGCATCTCGATTCTTGAATTGTGATGTTTAAACAAAAACCGTGTTAGAGCACATCTGTGTTCGATGGATAGCTTACGGCAGCAAATGATAGCTAACAAGATGCAGAATAAAATAAGTCAGAAATAAAAAATAGACAACACACTAAGTGCATGGAGCTCCTTGTCAATAGTGTTACTGATTGTAGCCGTTTCCAATGAATGTGAGTAAGTTAATCTGTTCTCTGTTTTTGTGATTTTGTTCAAGGATATAGCACGTTGCTGCTATAGAGTCTATAGACTGAACATGCACACTGAAATAATTCCGTATAAAAATAGAGAACATACACAAAAAAGATTCCAAGACAGACATAATTGGCGGCTACCCTCCCACTTCGTTTCATATTGAATTTCATTTTTGTTGGCTAGATGAACATTTCAACCACTAAATACGGCAACTTCTATTTTTGCTGTCTCGATAGATATTTACCCATTAAATATAGCCGCTACTGTTCTTTTCTAAAGATGCTGTCCCCAAATTACCCACATACATGGACAATCTGTCTTTTATCTTTATTGACAGAAGAGAATTGAATACAAGCTCAATTATTATCTACTTTTAAGATGCTTCAATATAAAAATAAGCTGGCTGCACGTTCATTGAATATTAGAATATTCTAAATCATTTCTTCGAGGATCAAGGGACATGTACAGAGGACACGTGGCTTCACCACCACGGAATAACACAAGAATGAGGACATTCATATTTTAAGAATAGGACCTTTGCAGACCGACCTTGACAAAAATATTACAAATAAATTCCCAAATGAATATTACAAAAATATTACAAATAAATTCCCAAAGCCACTGTAAGTCCCAAACTAACCTGACATATCATTTAATTTCCACATACCACGCCATTACGAGATAAATTGTTCTTGCACATTGGCAACAAATTGAAACTTACAATCGAAGATAGTAATATAAGCAACTTAGTCATTATAACTAGAAGCGTAGATAACCACAACCAGCAGCAGTTTATCATGCTGCAGCAGCTCACTGCCTAAATTTGACATTTGATCCTTCATGTCAAGCAATTTTTTAGAGACAATTATCATAAGTACTAAGGAATACTTTATTTTAGAAAAGATATAAAGACTAAATATATATAAAAGAATAATCCTATAAGAATTTTGATGGTCTGTCTGAAATCTCCCTTCACGTGACACAGTCTTCCTAGAGTCTTAATTGTATTTTGCAGCAAAATTGCCAAATGCGGTCATACAGCCATCAAATTTAGGGCCTCCGTTGCTGCTGAAAGAAGAGGACAAATCCTAAAACAGTACTTTCAGTGGATAATTAAAGACGTGGACTACAGTATCAGCAACTACAATCTCTCAGTTATTAGTCAAAAGCTAGAATTACAATGCAACACAATCAAATAGCATATAGCTAGATAACACTAGAAGTTAAAACTTATTGCCAAGGGAGACCGCATCAAGCTTCAACTTTGTCTACCTTCAGGGGCTTAACAATTTCCCAAGTGAAGTCAGGGTCATCTCTCCCAAAGTGGCCATAGGCTGCAGTCTTTTGGAACCTCCCATTTGCACCCCTCTTCAAATCAAGGTTGATTGAAATCATGCCAGGTCGGAAATCAAAGGTCTCCTTGATGATGTTGAGGATTTCTTTGTCTGGGATCCTTCCTGTTGTATAGGTGTCCACAAAAACAGAGAGAGGCTCAGGCACGCCAATGGCATAAGAAACCTGCACAAGGCATCGCCTTGCAAGCCCAGCTGCTACAACACTCTTGGCAGCCTGTCTAACTATATATGCTCCACTGCGATCCACCTTGGTTGGGTCCTTGCCAGAGAAAGCTCCTCCTCCATGAGCTCCCCACCCCCCATATGTGTCAATGATAATCTTCCTGCCAGTAAGGCCTGCGTCTCCATGGGGCCCTCCTATCACAAACCTCCCTGATGGGTTCAAGTGGAAGATGGTGTTCTCATCAAGGTACTTCTCTGGTATAACAGGTTTGATGACATGCTCCTTGAGATCAGCAGCAATCTGGTCATTGGTTACAGTCTCATCATGCTGAGTAGAGATGAGAACAGTGTGCACACGTTCAGGAACCATGGCCCCTCCTTCATTTCTGTATTCAATGGTGACCTGGGTCTTGCCATCAGGCCTTAACCAGGGGCAAGTACCATTCTTTCTGACCTCAGTAAGCTTGGCACCAAGCTTGGTGGCCAAGACATGAGTGAGAGGCATGAGCTCAGGGGTCTCATCAGTGGCATAGCCAAACATGTGACCCTGGTCGCCAGCTCCAATCTCCTCGGGCCTCTTGGTAAGATGTCCATGCACACCTTGGGCAATGTCAGGGCTCTGCTGTTCAATGTTCACTAGCACCTTGCAGTTGTCAGCATCCAGACCCACATCATCGGAGATGAAGCCAATTTCCCTGCAAGTCTTGCGTACAATCTGCTCATAATCTACATCAGCCTTGGTGGTGATTTCACCGAACACCATAACCATGTTAGTCTTGGTGCAGGTCTCGCATGCTACCTTGCTTTCAGGATCCTGCTCCAGGCACGCATCCAAGACTGCATCAGAAATTTGATCGCACAGCTTATCTGGGTGTCCCTCGTTCACAGACTCAGATGTAAACAGAAAAGTATCCATCTGCAACAATCAAGATCCATAAATCAGTTTTAAAAGTCTTCCCCTTCATGGCCTGAAAGGCAGAGATCTCTACACTAAATGTTTCGATCAAGTTAATAATCATGGATCTCCTAATCTGGATAGGCATATACACATCCACATGTATATTATTGGAGATCTAGAAATGACGAACTGAAACTAAAATTTTCACCTATTGAATACTTTAAAACAGTGACGTAGTAACATTGAGATCTATTGAGCATTTAAAACGAAAACAAAATAGTGAGCTTGACTGACACCCGCCACAATTGAATGTCAGATTTGCCAGAAGAGACTTAACCCATATCTAGCTTTTCTTTCTTCTCAGGAATTGCGCATTTAATCCTAAACAAGTATATCCATCTTACCAATAGACACCTCTACACCAACATTCAACTGTTGATCTGCCAGATCTAGCAATACAAATGGGCAAGTGGGGCTACTAGGCCTCCTATGACAGGCTCCATAGACAGAAGTAGCTACAGAACTCAATCTGCTAAATACATAAAACATAACACCTACCCACTCTAACCATCACAAACTCCTGTGCATTACATAATTCCTAACGCCACATTCTATTGCAACTACAACCCTTGTTTTTCTTCCGGGTACCTTCACCTCCTTCCCCCACCCCCCTTGCTTTCCCTCCTCGCCCTCTCGGCTTCCCAACCACACTATATCGAAGAAATTCTTGAAACGGAGAGAACCAAACAGAAAAAGAAAATCGCACATACCAAAACAGCAGTAAAATGCATGAGTGCTAATCCATCATTCACTTTAAACCTATTTACTAAATGTTTAAGTAATCAACTGCAAAACAAGAAACGACTCAACAAATGACCACTCATAACAAGCCATTTATCCAACAAAAACTGTTACCCCACCCACATTAACATGCTACCTGCTAACCTTTCTACCAGATCTCCCCATTAAAATTTTCTACCAGATCTCCCAAAATATAAAACAGCCCAGAAAACCACAAACCCAGAAAAAGAAGAAAAACTAGGGCAGCCTTGCACAAACCTGGTGCAGATGCAGTTGCTCCAAATCTCCAAGAGAGCAAGGCAGTAGCAAAGAGAAAGAAAAATGCAGAGTTCGGAAGAGATTTGTAGCTTAGGTTCAACCTCTTCTCTACCGGCAAACTGCAATGCACACCTCCTCTCCTCCCGTTGCGCGAATTTAAAGCGCATTGCAAACGACAGATGTAGATCAAAAATCTGGCCCGTCCGTCGCTCATACAGATCGGACGGCATAGGATGCTTTGCCACATCAGCATCAATACTATTATTTTAGGCTTTTCCTTCCTGCCCAGCTTCCTAATTCGCACTCGGTATGAATTTACCAGCAGGTAATCCACCGCCGGAGGGCCGTTCGACCCGACGGCTTTCTTCTTACTCTTGAAATTAGTTTAGTGGAAATCCAAAGCATACGCAGGATTTGTCGGTGACAATAATTTAATAAGAAATTTGGTTACTAAAAGGATTATTATATCAAAGAATTCAATCCCACGAGGGATCACGAAAAAAAGACCTATATAGGCGCGAATATCAAATGGAAAGCAAAAATGTTGATTGCCCAATTGGGTACTAGTTCACATCATCTTAGGTGCGAAACCGGCAGGTGGGTGGTTCCTAAAGAGGAGTGGGAAAATAGAAAATGTCGTTTTTGTAACATGGGTATGGTGGAGACGGAATGGCATTTCACCATGGAGTGCTCAGCGTATAAAGACATCCGGGTAGTTATGGGGACACCGTGCAGGTCGATAATTTAAATACTCTGTTTGAAGAATCAAGGTTAGACAAAACTGCAAACTTCATCATCAAAATTCACTGCAGGAGCGCTGATCTCGAACGGAGTTTACAATCTGTTTAGGGCCGTTTGTGGGTGGCTCTTGTGCTGGTCTTGGGTCCCTTAGGCTTCTTTGGCCTCGTGAACGTCATTAAAAATTTTCATTTCATGCTCAAAATAAAGCCCAAGTTCATTGTATTTAATGTTATGGATAACATTTGATATTAATGTCCACGTGCCATCAGACATGGTCTCCATAAACGAAGACCGTAAATGGCGGAGGTTTTCCTTTCCAAATTCAATTCCAAGCAGACATGCAACTTACATGCAAAGTAATATTATGAGAATATTTATTTATTATTTATATATACTAGGATCTGTACCGTTAAGAGGTGTCGTGGGAATTGGATATTTCATTGTGTTAATAAGAATAATATTTTGGGCCACTCAATAATATTTTGGGATAAGATGTGAAAAAGTATATGGATAAATTAGTTTACAATAAGGGTATTTGATTCACAAAATTTGTTTATTAGTAAGTGAAAACATTTTTAGTAATACTTTAAAATATTTTAATAAAAAATATATAAAGAATAAAGCAAAACTATGGTTTTTTATATATTTTGTTTAAACAAAGAATCATTTAAAATGGTTGAAATATTAAAATACAATATTACTTTTTAATAATAGCATACAAAATCAATATTGCTTTTTAATAATGGTATACAATATGGCATCTAGGTATTTGAGTTTTTTCTAGTAGAAAAAGTATATATCTTCATTTTATAATTGAATTTTCATGTGAAAGATTTGAAATAAGATTGTATTGATTAGCAAAACTTAATCTTTGTCAACAAAAGACCATATTTGATTAATGATTGAAAAATTCATTAAAAAAGACGAAGACACCTACATCTTTTTTAATGAATTTTTCACATAAAAATGCAATAGTTGTCTAAGAAGTATATCTCTCGACATTATATATATAATTAGGGTTAGGGTTAAGATTAAGAATAAGGTTAGGGTTAGGGTTAGGGTTAGAGATATAATTAGGGTTAGGGTTAAGATTAAGAATAAGGTTAGGGTTAGGGTTAGAGATAAAATTAGGATTAGGGTTGGGGTTAATGTTAGTATTGAGATTAGTGTTAGGGTTAGGGTTACGGTTAGAGATATATTAAAGATTAGGGTCAGGGTTAGTGTTAGTATTAGGGTTAGGGTTAGAGATAGAATTAGAATTAGGGTTGGGTTTAGCATTAGAATTAAGGTTAGGGTTAGGATTATAGATAGAATTAGGATGAAGGGTAAGATTAGGTTTAGGGCTAGAGATGGAGATAGAATTAGGGTTAAGGTTATGATTATGATTAAGATTAGGATTAAGATTATGGTTAGGGTTAGACATACAATTAGCATTAGTGTCGAGAATAATGTTAATATTATTAGGGTTAGGGGTAGGGTTGGGTTAACGTTAGTATTGGGATTAGGGTTAGGGTTAGGGTTAGGGTTAGAGATAGAATTAGTATTAGGGTTGGGCTTAGCATAACTATTAGGATTAGGGTTAGTGATAGAATTAGAATTTGGTTTAGGTTAGAGATAGAATGAGGATTAGAGTTGGGGTTAGCGTTAGGATTATGGTTGAGCTTAAGATTAGGGTTATGGTTAGGATTAGGGTTATGGTTAGAGATAGATTTGGATTAGGGTTGGGGTTAGTATTACTATTAGGATTAGGGTTAGGGTTAGGTTAGAGTTATAGATAGAATTAGGGTAAATTAGTTAGGGTTAGAGATAGAATTAGGATTAGCTATATGGTTAGGGTTAGGTTTAGTCTTAGCATGAGAGATGGAATAAAATTTAGGGTTATATTATTTTGATAAAATCAAGGTAAGGGTTATAATTACATTTAAGAGTTACAATTGTTATATTTCTATATGTTATGGTTAGGGTTTAAATTAGGATTACCATTGGCATTAGGGTTAGAAATAGAGTTAGGGTTAGGGTTAGGGTTAGGATTAGGGCTAAGATTAGTGTTAGAGATATAATTAGGGTTAGGGTTTGAATTAGAGTTAGAATTGGGGTTTGGGTTAGAGTTAAGGTTAGGGTTCAAGTTAGGGTTAAGGTTAGGGTTAGGGTTAGGGTTAAGATTAGGGTTAGGGTTAGGGATAGAGATATAATAAGGGTTATGGACAGAGTTGTAATTAAAATTAGTATTTATTATAGAATTAGGGTGGGTTAGAAATAGTGTTAGTATTAGGGTTAAGGTTAGGGTTACAATTAGCATTAGTGTTAGATTTAGAATTATGGTTAGCATTAGGGTTAGAGATAGAATTACATTTAGGATTTGAGTTAGAATTATTGTGAGTGTTAGGTTTAGGGTTAGGGTTAGGATTAGAGTTAAAATTAGGGTTACGGTTAGGGTTCTAATTAGTATTAGTTTTAGTTATAGAATTAGGGTGGGTTAAAAATAGTGTAAGTGTTAGGGTTAGGGTTACAATTAAAATTATTGCTAGTTTTAGAATTAGGGTTAGTGCTAAGGTTAGAGATATAATTAGAGTTAGAGTTCATTTTAGAATTATTGTGAGTCTTAGGGTTAGTGTTAGAGTTAGAGTAAGAGTAAGGGTTGGGGTTACAATTAGAATTATTGTTAGTTTTAGAATTAGAGTTAGAGTTAGGGTTCAATTCCAACCTCAACTATAATTATAATCCTAACCCTTATCCTACTTCTAACACTAAATCTAACTATAACCCTATTATAATTTTAACCTAACCATGATCTAACCCTATTCATAATCCCGATTCTAATGGAAACCTTAATTCTAATTGTAACCCTAACCTTAACCCTAATGTTGACTCTGAGCTTTATTTAAGAACCTTAACCCTAACCCAACCTTCACCATAATGCTAACCCCAATATTTATCTTAGTACCCTAATTGAACCCTAACCCTAATAGAATTATAGTCCTAACCTTATATCTAACCCTAATCTTAACCCTAATTAAATTCTACCCCTAATCATTATCCTATTTCTAACCCTAACCCTAACCATAATTTTAACTCTATACATAATTATAATTCTAACACTAATCCTAATTATAATGGTAAGCATAATTCTAGCTTTACTACTAAATGAACCCTAACCATAACCCTAATTAAAGCCTAACTCTAATTGAACCCTTACCTAACCTAACATTAACCCTAACCCTAATTGAACCTTAACCCCAACCCTAGTAGAGTCCTAACCATAACCTTTATCCCAAGCTTTATCTTATAACTCCAACCATAATTACACCCTAATCAAGAACCCTAACCCTAACATAGCCTTAACCCTAATTGATCTCTAATTTAACACTCTTGAACTCTAACCCTAATTGAGCCCTAATCCTAATTGATCCCTACCCTAACCCTAACCCTAATTAAATCTTAATCATAATCATAACCCAATTTTAAATAGTAATAATGTTATGTAAATTATTTTTAAATTATATGATAAAGTTATGTGCAAAAGTAATTCTTAATTACATTATTTTTTTAAAGATGGATATGCTAGTTTTAAATATATGATTTTAAAAACTTATTTTAAAGTGTAGTAATAAATTTCTTATATTTTCTTTATATGTAATTTTATAGTTTTAAATTGATTTAATATGTGCACTAATTATGAAAAGTCTTTATATTGGAGTGTATATTTAAGTTGATATACTTTTGCGAATAAAATCTTTAGTAAAGATTTAAATTTATAATATTTCTATACATGTGTATCAATTTTGATTAAAGTAGCATATGAATGTTTTTTTTAAAAAAAAAAAATTAATGTTTTTATAAATATTGAATATTTTTTGTGTAATAGTAAATTTAGAATATTTTCTTTTTATTTTTTTTTCTATTTTTTTAATTTTAAAAATATTAATTTAGAATTTGTAAAAAGAAAAATTATCTCATTCTTTTATACTTTTATTTCTATTCTATTATTAAAAAAGACATTTAACAACGACAAAGAATTTTTTAAAAACATTTCCAATATTTTTAAATTTTAAGTATATTAATTTAGAAACTAAATTTTGTATGCTATTGTAAATTTAGGAAAGTTAATTCATACTTAATTTTTTAAATTTTTAATTTAGCATATTTTTTAGTATCTTATCTTTATGAATAATAACTTTTTTATTGTAAAAGATCATTTATTTTTATTGTAAAAGATTACTTAAATAAATCTATATAAAAAACAAGGATATCTTGTTTTAAAAAGATTATGAATATTTTTTAATATTAAGTATATTAATTTAAACTTGCTTATACATGAAATAGTAAATTTAGAATATTTCTTTTCTATTTGATTTTCTAGATAATGCTTCAACTATATTTTAAATAAAGATAGATGACAAACTATGTGGGCAACAAGAACCATTATGGTAAGGAAATGGCCTTAATGTTTAAAGGTGGAATTGTGTAATTTGAGAATGGGTATTGTATATGTTGCATTTAACCAAATAAATATTGTTGAATGTGTATACCTTGGAATTTATCCTATTCTAGTGCATAAAATAACTCAAAATACAAATGATAAAAGACCAAGGACACCTCAAGATTAGCCAAAAGAGAGTGACAAAACAATAAGGAAAATAGATAACACAAGACACAAATGGTTTTACCTTCCTTGCTGTTGATATCTCTTTGATTGGCCCTTACTTGGAATGATATGTGTGCTCCTTGATGGTTCTTGATGTGGCTAAAATGGAGGATTTTACTATGTGCTTGGATGTAAATGCAAGTGAATGTAATTGAAAACTAAATGAGTGCACAAAATGGCAGCATGTAGTTGCAAAATGACTAAGTGTTTTAAATTCCCTTGTGGAGGGGGTATTTATAGAGGAATTTGAATTCTCTAGAGAATTCAATGGTCAAAATTGATCCAACAAGGTCAAAATGAAGGGCTATGGTGGGTTGAGAACCCACAAGCCCTCACATCTTGACATGTGGAGGGTGAAGTGGCTAAAGAGAGATGAGGTGGATGTGAGTTGTCAAAAAGGTACATGAGGTGGAGGAAGGACATGCACCTTGGGGAGTGAGGAGATTTCCTCAAAAAGGGATTCCTTGTCCCCAAGTGGGAGTGAAAGGGATATTTGAGGAATTTTGGAATTCCTCAAAAATCTACATGGGAAAAGGAAAGGTGGTAGGATATAAATTTCCTAGAATGATCTAGAGGGTAAAAGGTGGGTCCAAAAGGTGGGACTTGGTCACATGTGGAGATTAGACAAGTCCAAGGTTCTAGAAGCCTTGAAGAATGGAATGTGAATTAAAAATTCACATATAAAGGAGGGGAATCTAGGATAAATAAATGTGAATTAAAAATTCACATGGGAAAAGGGGTCAATGCCAAAAGAAGGTAAATGCAAAAGGTTGGCTAAAAAGTGGTGCTAAATCTAGCTAATGACCTTGGTTAAGTGCAAACATTGGATTAGGCTAATTAATGGAAGATTAGAGGCAAGTGGCAAATGTAGGAGGATGTGACATTAATCTCTGATTAAGAGGATGCACATCATAATCATGAATTAATTAAATTAATTCAGATTAGGGTGAGGTTATGGAGGATGTGACAAGGAGAGAGAAAGTGAGGAATTTTAAATTGATTTTAAATCAAAAGGGGGAAAATGACTAAATTAAATAAATTACCGTATTTATTTAATTTAGAGAGGAATAGGGTAAAAGACAAAGTATTAATTATTAAATTAAATACTTTACCGATATGAGACAAAAGGTGTAATATTAATTTAATAAATTAATATTAATACGATAGATGGAAAGGTAGTAAATTTAATCATATGGAAGTGATTAAATTTGGATGTCTATAGAATGCATCTAGTTTAATTACACTATATGATTTTGCAAATGAAGTAAATCTTGATAAGAAATTGTGGGTCAAACTCTATCAATTTAATTATTATTAATTTCCTTTGCACTAATATGTTGATGGTGTTTTCAATGGCATTTAAATCCATTCAATGAGTTACATGTTCCAAATATAAACCTAAATACAAAGATGTGATAGAACAATCAACTATTGTATTAATAATGATTTTGATTTTTATAATATTATAAATAATATTATATTCCTTAGTTGGATTTAATGGTTATTTAGTTGATAGGCTACATATAGTGTGAGATTTGAGCTTGAAACAAGTCTCATGCCTACAAACCATTATTGAGTCATTAGAAAACAAGTTTCAATTGTTGTTTAATTGTAAATCAACTGTTGTTTAATGGTAAAAGCCTCCAAAATCTCACTTATCACGTAAATACCAAATAAATATTCATTTTCCAAGTCCATGGAAATATTTTATTTCCCTTTCTTTATTTTTTCATTTGCATTGTTTTATGTTTTAAATGCAAATATTTCAAAAACAGATAATACCTAATTTCTTTAAGGAAAAGATTTAGATTTGTCTAGGTTTATTTCATTCCATTATTTAGCACTTATTATTAATTGTTTAATTTAGCCACATGCAACTAAATATATGCAACACATGACATCTATACACACCCATGCACAAGCACTATTCTCTAACATATTAGCCTACATATAACTTTCTATTGGCATAATCCTTACACCTCCTTTAGGTGCAAGTTCTCGTTATTAAAGTGAATGTATAATCATGTTTACAAATATTAGAGAATATTTTTAATTATTGAAGAATGGGATGTCAACAATGCTAGTCCAAATTATCATGGTGCATATATCTTAAGTTTGATATGAACTTTATATGTTTGTAACATAATTCTTTTTATATTTAATGTGATAGATTTTTTCCAATCTTTTCTATTTAATGACAATGATTAATTTTAAAATTGGTATAATTTAAATTTTTTATTTACATTCACAACTAGATTAATATAATCTTCATTATCGATTTTTCAAGAAATACCATAATTTCTTATTGCCATAACTTATGGCCAATTTTATTGTAGATTTTTTTTTTAAAAAAGTATTAAAATTATCCAAAACTTAAACTCAAGATATTAATAAGTATTATTAAAAATTAATATTTAGAAAATATTTCTATAGAAAGTTTATAAATAAAAGTAAAACAATTTAATAAATACAAAACCAAAAATAAATTTGAAATTAGAATAAGTCCATTAAAATACAATTCATATTTCAAACCCCAAAATATAAAATTTTACAAAATAATACATACTATTATTTTAATGAAAGATTCAAAATAACTTATTTGGATAATACATACAATTCATATTTCTATAGAAAGTTTATAAATAAAAGTAAAAAAAATTAATAAAATACAAAACCAAAAATAAATTTGAAATTAGAATAAGTCCATTAAAATACAATTCATATTTCAAACCCCAAAATATAAAATTTTACAAAATAATACATACTATTATTTTAATGAAAGATTCAAAATAACTTATTTGGATAAGAAATTATGAGTCAAACTCTACCAATTCAATCATTTGGATTATTCTTCCTTCATTATTCCTTCATTATTGTATAATGATATTTTCTCTCCTACAACTAATATGCATCCATTGCTATTAACTGCTATGCTATAATTTTTTTGAGGTAAATCGATGTGTAAAGGAGACCATTTATATTGGTTTAAATAAAATTTTGTACCTAGTTAATTCATTACTAGGGGACTTATTTACATGTTAAGTTTACTTAGGTCCTAGGAATGAATTTTTCTAAAAGGTGATTAGTTGTCATTAGTTGTTATCTTGTCTTTTGCCTTGTTTCACATGTGACCTAGGTAAGTGTGAGAAGTTGTCTCATGTCATATGATTAAGACTCTTGTCATAATCCTATGTCATTTTGTATCTCACCTTGGCTATATAACCAAGGGGTTTCTACTACATTGTACAACACATCCAACATTGAATCATAATTGATAAGAATATAGTTTATTCTTGTCATATTCAAATCTTCTCTCTTTGTGCTTTCCATTTGGCCTCAAGATCTTGGCAAGCTATCTCCATAGCCAATTTTTACATGGCATCAGAGCAGGTTGAGTGCCATTAGATAGTCTTTTTTTGAAGAGAGGAGGTAAATCTTGAAAAGTTGAGTATGCTCTTATCTTGCATCGTATGATGATCTAGAGAATTAGAAAAGCTTGATAGAAATACCAAATTTGGGGTGTTCCATTTGTGGCTCTTTATTGTAGGTTCATATAAAAGCTTGTTGATGCAATTTTGAGCTCACCATTCAGTTTAGAAGGTTTGAGGTAGTCGGTTTTTCCTTTTGTTTTGTCCAAATTGAACATATGACGCCAAATCTATGAGGGTTTGATGTTGAAGAGTGGTTGCCAAATCCATAAGGTAGCTACAATTTTGGAGCATTTTGGGTCAAATCCAACCCTTCCATCACATCCAAAAGGGCAAAAAATCATAAGATCGACTGTAAAATCATTTAAATTTGAGCAGTTGTCTATTGAGGCAAAAAAAAAATAGTTGAGGGAGTCGTACGGCCCCCCAGGTCGCCATAAATGTGTCAGTACAATTTCTGAAAAAAATAAATAAATAAATCTTTCGGTTGAAATTTTTTGAATTTTTTAATAAAAAAAATCATTTTTCATTGATTGTATAGTTAAGAAAAAATTTATTTGAAAAAATTAAAAAAAGTTCAAAAAATTTGTAGTACAAAGTACCCATAGACTATAGTCTGTAGAGTACTATTGTACCCGAAATGGGCCCACCTTCCTTGGCCAAATCGCATTAACTTCAATCAACGGCAATAGTTATTAAAATTCTAGCGCTGCAATAAATATTGGCGAACAGTTGGTAGAACTTAGCATAGCTAAAAACAAACCAGTACCGAGAAATTAAACAATAGCGGTCAACATTTTCAAAATTGGCAGATCCAAAAGTCTAGCATTCAAAAGTCAACAAGTGATCAAAATCATAAAAAACTGGCGGGCTATTACAAAATTCGGCAACGTTTGTTTGAATGTCATTTTTATGCACAAAGCCAAGAGAATATTTTGCATGCAGGACGAGAATATTCTTTTTTGGCGAGTCCATAACCATTAAATTTAAGCTCACTATTTGCTAACGTCAACAATACATCAGCATTTTAAAAAAAAATTGACCCTCTCCAATTGCATTTTCAGTTTTACAGCTAATTTTCAAACCCAGATATCTCACTCATTTTGACTCCTTTTTCAAGAATTTTTTTTTATTTGGGCTAATTTTTCACGATCTTCCCAATGGTGCAATTATTTTTTGGTTTTGGTGTCTGAATTTTCCAAAATTTGTAGATTCTCACAGGTATTGCTACTTCATGCTCATTTTGAGAACTTTAGGAGCTCATATCTTGCTCCTACGGTAACATTTTTTGAAAATGCATAATTTTTTGTGTACTTTTCAGTGGTATGATCAAATTGATCTCATTTTGTACCAAAAATTTTACTTGATTCTATGGCCTATTTTGGCATCTGTAATCACTAAGATCAAGTCTAGCTTGTTGTTTTTGGCATCTAACATTTGTAAACGCACTAAGTATAAAGTGTCAAATCATATATTGCTGGGGGGTTTCATGATTAAGTAATTTTGGGGGGTAATCTTTTTCCTTTGTTGGCTTATGTCTCTTGATTGGTCTATTGTGTGACTACAATTGAGGAGTTTAATATGGGCATCAAAATACATCCTATTATAATAAGGTTAAATAGATGGAACTTTAAGTCTTGGAAAGATGTAATCCTAAAACATTGTAGGTGGCTTAATCTTTTGCCATATCTCTATGGACTAGTTCCTAAACCTTCATTAACATTGAAGAGAGTTGTGTGGGACTTCAAAACAGAACATATCTTGGGAGTAATTGGTTGTAGTTGTGATATTGATACACAAATGGCCACTGTTGGTATTAAGATCCCTCGGGACCTTATGACCAAACTTTGGGAGATGTGTGGAGATTTGAATGAACCTCCATTCCCAGAGGATCTTGTTGCAGATTGTCTTGTTCCACTTGCAGAGTTTCGACCTATTGATGATAAAACAACTGAAACACTTGCTCATTGGGAAAGTTATGGTGATCTTGATGACACTGAACCTTCTCTTTTGTTAAAAATTGAGGTGTTTATGTAGCTTAATACTTTGTAAAACTATTATACTTGTTGATCTAGACACCTCAATTTTCAATATTTGGTATCAGAGCTGAGGTTGGGTAGAGTATTGGGACACCTTTCTCTTAAAATATTTGAGGTTTTTTGGTTGTAGTGGGAGCTTTTACTATTTTTTTGTTATTGCTGATTTTGAAAAATAAGTTTGTTACAATGAATTCTCATTTAGATATTTGAAAGGTTCAATGGATCTAATTATGAGATGTGGAAACTAAAAATGGATGATCTCTTTGAAGAGAGAGATCAGTGGTTAGTTGTTGGTAATGAGACAAAGTGACCTACAACGATGTCAGATGAGGATTGGGCTAAGCTTGATAATAAGGCAAGAGGGACCATAAGATTATGGCTTGTTGATGTTGTTCTCTTGAATGTTTCAAAAGAAACTACTGCATATAAGTTGTGGAAGAGAATAGGTGATATTAATCAAACTAAAAGTCTTACTAATAAGTTACAGTATCTGAAAAGAAAGTTGTATTCTTTAAAGATGAAAGATGGTGATTCTATTACAAATCATTTGAATGCTTTTAATTTGATTCTAAGTCAGTTAGCATCTGTAGATGTAAAGATAGACGATGAAGATAAATGCATTTTGTTACTTTGTTCTTTACCAGAGTGTTGAGAAAATCTAATTGTTGCTATCAATGGTAGTGGTGCAGATCCTAAGATGGATAATATAATTCTTATTCTCCTATTAGAGGAGATGAGGAGGAAGTCTAAAGAGGGAATCCAAGATGCCTTTTTTGTAAAAGGTAGGCTTGAGAAAAAGGAACCTAAGGGAGACAAGGAAGGAAAGGGTAAGTCCAAAGGATGGTCTAAAACCCCTGGTAAGAGTAAGGAAATTTTTTGGAACTGTGGGAAACCAGGACATGTGAAGAAGGATTGTAAGAACAAGAGAGTTTTGATTCTTCTACAGAGGAATCCTCGGATGTCAGTAATGATGCATTAATTATTTTAGCTAATACTGTTTGTGATAACGCTTTCCTTCATGTTTTAGAGTGATCTTCATGGAGAGGATGGTAGTCACGATGCCATGTGTGACTCAGTACCAAGGTTCAATGGGAGTTGTTGGCAGTGATGTGGATGCATCATTGGTAAGGTTATCTTCATGTGATTGGGGATATGGTTTTTTCTTGGTTTAGAGTGGTTGCTATTATGTCATGGTTTACTCTTGACTCTAGATTAGAGTTTGGTATATTACATGTTCTCTTGAGACCAACATGTATGTTATGGTGCATGTGATCTCCTAGGAGGAGATGTTTAGATCATGGATGTCATGTTTATGTTCAAGATTGGAGCTTTGACATTGATCATAGTAGTTCTCTTTGTATTGAGTACAGTAATCATTTGCTTGATTACTTCATGATAGTGCTATGTTGCATTTGGAGTTTGGAATGGATTGGTTAGATACAAGTCCTCATGGATACTTGGAGACATAGGTGACGCTTGAGTTCTCTTATGGTAAGAGATATATGTTGGAATGGTTACTTGTAAAAAAAGTTGTTTTCAACAGTAAAGACCGAGAAGCCTACACCTTGGTTGAATGTGAGTTCAACACATTCAACGGTTTCACATGCCTCCAAAGAGGTAGTTTGGATAGAGAGACTTGGGAAAGGTATTGGTTTTAATTGCAAGTAAGTTCTAGAGTGCTATGTGTTTAGCCAAAAATCCTATGTATCATGCTCATACTAAGCATGTTGATGTTAAGTATCACTTTGTGTGAGAAATGGTTGAGAGTGGGAAGGTATTAATTGAGAAAGTTGACACTTTAATTAATGTTGCAGATTATCTTATGAAAGCAGTTCCTACAGATAAGTTCTCTTGGTTTTAATCATTTGCTTGGAGCTTCATGATTATGCAGGTTGCATTTGAAGTTGGCATGGATTGATTAGTTGATGCAGGAAGGCCATTGGCCTTGAGTCCTACACTTGATTTATAATAATTATTCCTTGTTTAGAATAATTGTAATGTATAATGTCAAGTGGGCGAATGTTGGAAATAGGATGTCATTTAATTGCAATCCTAAACATTATTTATTTCATGTATCTCCTAAGTCCTTGGAAATTGTTCTCAAACACTAGGATTCGAAGAGATTAATTTTGAAATAAATAATGTTTAGGATTGCAATTAAATGACATATTATTTCCAACATCTTCTCCTCCTATAGAGACATCTATTGAGACTTCAGTTTCTAGGGCTCCTAATCTAGATTTAGAGGGTTCATCTTCTTCATCTATGAGCCAACATCTTGAGGTTGAGGGCTTTTGTAATACAACATTGGAAAAATCATCTACTATTGTACCTGAGGATGCTTGTGATTCCACAGTTTTGGTTCCTTGTGATTTAGTGCAATCGGACATATATAGTCTTTCATATTTGGATAATTTGGATGACTTCTTGACAAGTATTTCAAACTTGTTTGTGGAATCTCATATTGAAATTTTTGGAGACATCATTGATGACATTCATCTTCTCTTTGATGGAGATGATCCTTCTTCAATTGTTGCGAGGGGACACTTTGACCCTCTTGTTTAATCTCTACATGATCATTCTTCACAGTTTGGCATGATTGTAGATACTTTTGGACAACATTTGGAGGAGACTTCTTTGTCTTTAGAGGGGATATCATTGTCTTTGGATTGTGTTCTACATTCATCTCTACTAGATTCCAGATTGTCCTTTTAGCAGTGTGGCCTAGAATGCCTGTTTGGAGTGTGTCAGCTTTCGACAACATGGAGACACTTGAGCATGCTTCAGAGACATCATACATTCTTGACATCCTACATACTATCATGGTTTTGTTTCTTCGTAAGGGGAGGAATGTTTTTCGATGCTTTTGAATCATTTTCAACATTCAATTTTGAGCTTCTCCCGTCATTGTAGGAGACTCAACAACTCAAAAAGTTGACAAGCTGACCTACGATTGATTCACGTGTTGTAGATTTCTTCAAGAGTTTTCCAACAATATGCAATAAAAAAATCGTACACCTGGATCAAAAGTTATGGCCCCATGAAGTTGCCCCTCTAAAAAGTGAATTTCATTAAAATTTCTTCCTAGGCCAAAAATCAAATGGTGAAACTTTTGGCGCCAAAACAAAAGGGAAAGTTGAACATTCTAGAAAATTCTAGGGTGGTTATTGGGGTAAAATAAAAAGGGTCAAGTGGGGGGTTGGCTCCATTAGTGTAGATTGTGGTTCCAAATAATATATTTTATTTTCAAGAGTTGATTTTGATGTAATGAATTAAGCCCATAAGGTTGTGGCATGTAAGTTTTGAATTTGTAATTTCATTTCCTAAAAATAATTAAACGTGAGTTATTTCTATGTCTCGCATCTTCTGTGTTGGTATCTATTTTTGTGATTTGTGTGGGTTTCAAGTGGTGTGGCCCTCATCAAGTGGTATCATATCAGGAGTTCTTAAGCCTATAACATAGCGCCGAACATGAGGTAGTTGCAGCAGGAATTGCAAGTGTGGGTTGAGTTCAAGATGCCTCCAAGACTTTCCCAACATGGCAAAGATAGAGGTTGAGGTGATGGAGGAAGAGATCCACCTAGAGATGAAATAAGAACCCTTAGAAGGCGATTAGAAACCTTGCAACAAGAGGTTCAAAGAAGAGATGTGCAACGAGAAAGAGATGACAATGAAGATGAAATGAAAGAGGAAATGGAAGATGAAGAGTAAGATCCAATGGATCCTAAAAAAAGAAGATTGTTGCGAGCGACCTCAAGCATTGGGAAGAGACCTAAAATGGAGGTTTCAACTTTTAGTGAAAGTTTGAATCCTAAAGAATTGATCAATTGGATCAATGACATGGAGGAATTTTTCGAGTTTGAGGAGATTGAAGATTCTCACAGAATGAGGTTTGCAAAAAAAAAATTGAAAGGTCACGCTAGTATATGGTGGAAAGAGGTCCAATTAGAAAGAAGAAGATAAGGGAAAGATAAAATTTCCAGATGGGACATAATGGTGTCAAAATTGAAGAAACAATATATTCTAGTCGATTACAAATTGGAGCTACTTAAGAGGATGTAGAGCTTGAGGCAAGGAGCAAGGATGGTGAAAGAATACACAGAGGAATTTCACAAGGTCCTAATTCAAATAGGACATTTTGAGGCAAATAAAGAGAAAGTTGCTCATTATATTAATGGGTTGAAGTCAAGCATACAAGAAGAATTGGCACTGGTAAGAATGACCACCATTGAGGATGCTTATCAGTTTTCTTTAAAGGTTGAAGAATGACTAAACTAGAGGTTTGAGAACAAACAATAAGGTGGGGGTCGCGGTGGAAAGACTAGTGCATGGTCTTATGGAGGTCGAAATGAATATCAAAAGAAGGATGAAGGATTTAGTAGCAACCAAAACCAAAAGGGACATAACACCTACCATCCTCAAGATTAGAATAATGGAGACCAAAGAGGAAGAGGAAGATCTGGACGAGGACCGGGAAGAGGAGGCTTTTCGTGAAACTTGTTTCCAGTGCAGAGAAGAAGGACATAGAGCCCATGAGTGTCCTCAACATCAAGGAAGGACAAATAGAAGACTTGAGGGTAATGCACGAGTTGCACATGTAGATGATGATGTTGAGTCCTCACATTCTGAGGATGCAGAAAGAGGATAGGTTCTTGTTAGTAAAAGGGTCTTACTGAATGAGGAGAAAGAACCAACTCAAAGGAAGAATTTATTTCGCAATCTATGTAAGTATAAAAATAAATTTTGGAATGTTATTATTGATGGAGGTAGTAATGATAACCTTGTTTCAGAGGAAATGGTTAGTAAGTTATGGTTGGAGAGAAGAAGGAATTTGAACTCATACTAGATTGCTTGGTTGCAGAAGGACCATAAAGCCTTGGTAAATGAACAATGTTTTGTAAATTTCAAGATTAGAAATTACCATGATGACATATTGTGTGATATTATGCCTATGGATGTTTGTCATATGTTGTTAGGTAGACCATAGAAATTTGATCAGCGAGCAGTACATGATGGACATGCCAACACCTATTTTTTGACAAAGGATGGGGTTCATCACAAGTTGAAGCCCTTAAAAGAGGCAGAAGAAAAGGTATGCAGTAATGCAAGAATTTATTTGGTTGATGGGAGAAAGTTCCTAAAAGGTATGAGGCATGAGCATATGTGTTTTGCATTGATCCCTAAAATTGATAAAGATGATACTACTAAGGTACCTATAGAGGTTTCTCATTTGTTGAATGCGTTTCAAGCTATTATTTCTGATAACATACCTAAAGGTTTGCCTCTAGTAAGAAATATTAGTCATCACATGGACTTGATTCTTGGAGCCAGTTTTTCAAATAAGGCAACTCATCATATGACTCCAACAGAGAGTGAAGAGTTGAATAAACAAGTGCAAGAGTTGTTGCGGAAAGGGTTGATCAAAGAGAGTTTGAGTCCATGTGCAGTACTTGTAGTACTAGCACCAAAAAAGGATGGGGAATGGTAGGTGTGTACAGATTCTAGAGCCATTAACAAGATCACCATCAAGTATAGATTTCTATTGTTGAGAATGGATGACATTATGGATTGTTTAGTGGAGCTGAGTACTTCACGAAGATAGATTTGAAGAGAAAATATCACCAAATCCAGATTAGAGAAGAAGATGAATGGAAGACAACCTTTAAAACCAAGGAGGGCTTGTACAAGTGGTTAGTCATGCATTTTCGGCTAACCAATGCACCGAGCACATTTATTCGGCTTATGAATGAGGTATTGAAAGAATTTTTAGGAAAAAATGTTATTGTTTATTTGGATGATATTTTGATTTTTAGCAAGACATTGGAGGAGCACTTGATGTATATCTGAAGAGTTTTTGAGAAGCTAAGGGAGGAGAAGTTGTTGATTAATTTGAAGAAATGTAGTTTTGTGAAGAGAGAGTTGGTGTATATGGAATTTTTTATCTCAATAGAGGGTCTTAAAATGGATCCAAATAAGGTGAGTGTAGACGCGTAAAATATATTGATTGACATTGGACATCTAATCCTGACCACTAACATCGCTTCATCCTGAATCATCCTTCGGTCCAACCATTTAATCAAATGCCTTTATTTGATTAAATTCATTAATATTCCTCTCTTAATTAAATAAATTAGTTATCTAATTAAGTCATCCTTTCTTGATAATTAAATTAACCATTCTGATCTAATTATCCTGTTTAATTAAATAATTAATTTTATTTGATTAAATCTCTAAACTCTATCTATTAAATTAAATAAATTCAAACCTTATTTAGTTTAATCTAACATCATCTCTTTTAATTAAATAAATCAAAAAGTCCCTATTTAATTAATCTTTTATCATATTCTTCTCATATTTGATTTAAATCAATTCATAAATTTAAGTCAAATAGGTCACATCATTTAATCCCTTCATTAAATTAATTAACCTTGATTAATTTAATCTATTCTCATGTCCCATCCTCCATATTTTGCCACTTACACATGAAAATAGAGTTATTTGATTCTTTAAATTATCTCTATTTTCTTCAACAAGGCATCTTTTAAGGAATATTCCTCAAATTTGAATTCAAATCCAAGTGGACTTTGTCCTTCCAACAAGGCATTTACTCCACTTACAAAGTCCTTTTGCCTTGAGCCTAGTGGCATTCAATGCACCTTTTTTCCCTCTTACATGTCATTTCAACAATTTCAAAATTCAAATATTGGCATTTATTGGCACATTGATCAAAACTTGCACATCCTTGGCCCATTCAAATGTTGACAAGTGGTACTTTGCCATTGGGTGAAATTTAGTCCCACATTGCTCTATTTTGGACATCTCCTCAACTTATCATTTTATAAATAAGAGGCTAATCTCCTCATTTCATCATCCACAATTTGAGTAAACTTACTATGCTCAAATATTTAGCAATCTTCATCCGTACTTTCAAATTTGTAGCTAGGTTATGCAGGTTTTCATCTTGGGGCACTCATCACTCTTCATCAAAGTGGATCACAATATTCATCAAATCATGAAAGCTAGCATTGGAGTTGGGAAAGGGCCAATTTTCACATCAAATTGGCACCAATTCCCTCAAGAGATCAAGAATTTACATTGCTTTCATATGATTTAATCTCTCTTATTGATTTCTCATTGTATTGCTTTCATTTTTCCTATTTTGAGCATTGGTAAATGGATTTCTTGAGGAATCTACATTCTAACTTGCTTTCTATCTAATTTGTTGTTTGTTTATTGTGTTGATGCAGGTTTGGGATCTAGGTTCACACATTTGGCGCTAAAACAAGAGCTAAAACATTTTCTAATAATCTTTTTGTCAAAATTTATGTGTTTTTCTTTGTCTACAAGAAAACTTTGCCATTGGAAGCTCAGCGTCGTTGTTCAACACTGCTAGTTCTCCAACGTCGCTATATGGAATAGCTAAAACTTCAAACTATGATGCTCCTATCTTCCCGCCTAGAATTTTGAATTCCAAACTATGTTGTTGAACCAATCAAACCTACATGAATCTTTCAAAAACCCAAACTGCACCGCTGGAAAAAAGGGCGACGCATTCATGCTCACTGGTTTGGTTGCAAAGCGACACTGATTGGAAAGCGGCGCTATATAGCACCGTTGGGGAAATCAAACTGCAACACCTTCATGGATTGCACCGCTGGTGGGGAGTATGAAGTTAAATTTTATTTGAAACACGTTCTTTTTTCCAAATTATGGTTCTTTTGTCTGTTTTCTGTCTTTTGGACCTCTGTTTTTGCAAAATATAATTGATTTCTTATAGGTTGGATTGATCGAAGATGAAAAGAAAAAGAAGCATGATGGTGTCAATTCACAAAAACAAGTGTTTTTAAACACACTAGTGTTTTTTTAACACTCTTAGAGGAGTCACTATTCCTCTTAAGGAAAAACTTGTTGTCTCTTGTGCTTAGGACTTACTAATTTCATTTTGGGCTTTAAAAAGAACCTTTTGCATTCTTGTTACAAAAAGGCTTAAAAAGAACATTAGGACTGAAATTTACTAAAGTTTTTTTTGGAATTAAAAAATTAAACAAGGAAAATTGTCACACTTACTTTGGTGCTTTAAAACGAATTCACTTTCTTTGAGGATTTAAAATAAACAAGTGTTTGCATTGTTTGGCAATTATGTACACAAAGTAATATCATCAAAAGACGTATGTGTTTCTCTCATGCCTCACTTCGATCTTGAGAATTAAAAGGCTTTTGGTGACATTTAGTTGCATAAATAATTTCCCATACACACTTTTATTTGGGTTTAAAATTAAACAAATTGTGCGAGTGTGAGTAAATCTATTGCATGTGTTCTCCCTTTGTTTCTAAATGAAGGTTGATCGAACTATGAATACATTTACTCGCTATTGTTTATCTTAGAGGGTATGCCTTGGGGAAAAAGTACTCACCCAAGGGAATGACTCAACCGGTAACACTCGAAACTTGAGAGTATTTCCAGCCGAGATATAAATGTGGGTATTGGAATAAATGTCAATATCACACGGTTGGCTCCAACGAGAAGGGAAACAATGGTCTCTCACCATGTTGGGTCAACTCCTACGAATGAAAAGTCTAAATTAAAACCCTTGTTTTAGAATTTCTAAAATCCTTGATCTATTTGTTGGTGCAAGAATGGTTGTTCTGAAGCCACCCCACACTTTTGCGGTCTTTAGTAGAAATGGAAAGTATGCCATGGGAGTTTCATGGGTGTTGATGCTTGGTTGCCCCGTATAAGTGAGTGTCGTGGAAGGGAGCCAATGGGGTCAAGCATATAACAATTCACTAAAGATAGGCGTAGCCAAACTTGTCTAAGTGGGGACTCAACAAATATTGTCTTTCATAGCCATAAGGTTGTACTTGCTCTTGGTTACAAAACACTTTGCTTATTCGAAAACATTTGGAAACAAACACTTAACATCATCATCAAAACTTCAAACCCTTTAGGAGGCAAATACAATTGACCAAATTCATGTGTTATTGCTTGCCCTTGGGATTCACATCCTTAGAGGTTTCTAAACACTTGGATCTACATCTCAATTTGCCTACTAAAGATAAACAATAGGTAATCCTTGCCTTGAATTCATCAAATTTCCACATAACATGCTTTTTTGGATTGAGTAAATTGAGACATTGGACATTTAATTTGAAAACCTAATCAAAAGAAGTGTTTGTGGTAAAACAAAGTCACTAAGCAAAGATAACAAAATTGGCTCACATGTGTTGAAACCTCATCATTTCCAAGAAAGTCAAAATCCCAAAATGAAAGTCCTTGAGTCAAAGTTCAAAATTTAGGAGTCACACTCGAAAGGTCATCAAGAAATATAATAGGAAGTGCAATCAAAAGCAACATATCAAAATAAGAAAAAAAATTCACAAGGTTCTATGACTCATTCCTTTGAACAATCCGGAAATGTATGCTCAATTTGAACCACTTCTTAGTTATACAGGTCCTTAGAAGTATTGTATGTTCTTCAATACTAAGGTCTAGTAAACAAAGCATCTTCTTAGGTACATCCTAGGATCAAAATCAGACCCTCATCCATCTTTGAACATCGAAACCAAAATCATCTCATCATCAACTCTTTGAAAATGTTGGAAAAAATCCGTCATGTTAAACTTTGAGCAAATCATTTGAAATCAATCCTAAAATCACCTTGTTTGATTGAATGTGTGTAGATGCATCCTTCACATATTTGATCAAATTATCAAAACCTGTGAACAAATTCATCCCTTGATAAACATCCAACATCTTGGGATTTAAGAGTTCATTATCAAAATCATCTTGTTTGGATATGAGTGTTTAGATGAATCCTTCTTCTCACACCTAGACAAATTATCATCTTATGAGCAATTTAACTCTAGGACAACATCCAACCTCTTAGAGTTCACGAGTTCACCAAAATCCAAATCCAAAACAAATCAATCCTAAATCAAGTCCTAAAAGTTTAACATACCTTTCAAGATTTTCTCAAGAGTTACAATCATCCATCAAACATCCATCTAACATCCATATCGTTATCATCCTTTGATCTTGGAATCATCCTAAATTTTCCCTTTCGTGCCTAAAGTTAGATCAATCCAAAGAATTAGAGATTCATCTCCTATATTCTTCAAAATTGATCCCTATTTTATGGTGCAGACTAGATCTCAACACAAGAAGAACATGGAATCCAACAAAGAAACACCCCCTTCAAGTGACCTAAGCCAAAAAAACTCCGAAAAGAATCTCGTTGAATCAAGCAATCCTTTGACTAACTTTCTCTCATCATCACAAAATCCACAAGAGGAAATCCAAGAAGAGGATCTTACCTTTGGGATGTCACACAAGGAAATCACCCAAATGATCCAAAATCTGGAAAACTATAAGATTATCAATATCATGATGAGGCTCAACCCTTCACTATACATGCTCGAACTGGCAAAACAAGGGGCCAAACTACCTTCTGATTTCGACGTGACTCTATAGTGGAACCATCTTTAGAGGTCATGCCTCTAATTTCATTCACACTCCCCATCTCATTTACACCCCCATCCCAAAGCATCACTCAAAACATCCTACAAATCACATCTTTTGCTCCAACTCAACCTAATGTTAATAAGGGAAATGCATTTCTTAATGTTATTCAAACACACCCCCTTGTCAATAATCAAGACTTGGATGCAAACACCATTTTGGAACAAAACATACCCCAAAATCCATTACATAATTATACCCCTCTCACTTTCCATGATCCTAATGATCCATCGTCATCATCCTTTTGTGCAACACCCCAAACCTCTCTCCCCATAACTTCACAAGGAGAGGGTGAGATATTCGGACCAGGGGGCACTGTCGACATTGCACCATTTTCTCAAGAGATCACATACCTCACATTTTCACCTCTTCCACCATTGCCACCATTATCCACACCACTACTTGTCTTAGGGATTCCACCTTTACCAAATATCAATCAAAATCAAACCAACATCTCGAACGTCAATCAAAACATCATGCCAAACTCTCAAAATTTGTCATCGACATCGCAACAACAGATGACAACTACACAAGCAATCACAACATCATCAACCACCCCCTAACATCTCAAAACATGGTCTCTCAAGGACCAACCACATCAATCACACCATCCACCACTCAAATCACCAACACGACATCACCTCCCACCACCACCACAGGCACCATTCTGAATCAACCACCACCCTCGCCACCACCAAGCTCAAATATATCAAGTCAATATAGTATGGTGTTGCAAGCCGCTCAGCAAGCTGCTTATCAAAAGGCATTCTTGCAAGTACAAAAGCAAAAAGCCACACAACTAGCTACTCAACAAGCCGCGCAACTAGCTGCTCAGCAAGCCGCTCAAGCTATGCAAGTTGCTCAAATAGCCCAAGCCACATTACAAGCACAAAAGGCTACTCAAGCACAAATCTTATTGCAACAACAAACGACACAAGCACAAGCACAAGTTCAACCTGAAGCTCAGGCGCACGCCCGATATCAGACACAACAAGCACAGGCACAAGCACAGTATCTTGCACAAAAACAAGCAACACAACTACAAGCATATCAACAAGAAATAAAACAATACCAAGAGCAACAAGAAGCAACCCAATTAGTAGTCTAACAACAAGGATTGTTGGTGCAACAACAGGCTCAACAACAGGCAATCCTGATGTAACAACAAGACCAAGCATTCTTCATATAGCAGCAAGTGCAAGCATACATGGCTAAATAGAATGTGAAAATACCACCAATCAACACATCAACCAATCCACCCATCACACCCACCAGAAAACCCCTTCATGACACTTTCATCCCACCTCTTGATCCGTAAAACAATGTGACAACACAAATCAAGTTGCTCTCGCAACAAGTGCTCGACCTTCAATCAGGGCAAACCACAAGAACATCTAGTAACTTATGTCCTTATCCATTCGACAAGAACCTTGTGATGAAACCATTCCTAAAGGGATTTGAGATCCCCAAATTTGACAAGTATCGTGGGACAGGAAACCTTGAAGATCACATCAAGGAATTCCAGGTTCATTGCATGGAAGTTGCGTATGATTATACCTATCTGATGCGTAGTTTGAGATCCCAAAATTTGACAAGTTGCATGGAAGTTGCGTATGATGAAGATCACAAACTTGAGCTATCATTGAATGGCTTTCCCCGAGGAATGTTACAGAGGTAAGATCATTTCATGGTCTAGCAATTTTTTATAGATTAAGAATTAAGAATTTAAGTAGTATTTGTGCACCTCTAACTAAAGCAATGAGGGGGGATAGAAACAAGTTTAAGTGGACTTTAGGAGTAGCCAAATTTTTTGATATTTTGAAGAAGAAAGTTACAAAGCAACCTATTTTGACACTTCCAAATTTCAATAAGGTCTTTCAGGTAGATTGTGATGCTAGTGGCACTGCCATATGACCTATTTTGAGTGAAGAAGGTAAGCCTATTGCCTATTTTAGCGAGAAGTTAAATGATGTTAAGAAGAAATATTTTGTCTATGATCAAGAGTTGTATGCTCTAGTTTAGGCTTTGAAGAAATAGAGACACTATTTGTTGCAAAAAGAATTTATTTTATCTACTGATCACCAGGCTAAATTGCAGTATCTCAATAGTAAGGAAAAGTTAAATCAAAGGCACTTAAAATGGGTTGAGTTTTTTAGAGTTATACTTTTATTTTGAAGCACAAGAGTGGAAGGTCAAGTAGAGTTGCAAATGCCTTAAGTATAAGGCAAAATTTATTGATAGAGATGAATATAGAGGTTGTTGGGTTCAATGAACTCAAAAAGTTTGTATCTTGAAGATCCAAACTTTGCAGAAGCTTAGAAGGATTGTTTGGAACCTACTACTTTGGATAGGAAAAGATGGTTGGATTTCTTAATCCAAGATGGGATGTTGTTTAGAGGAAGCCAATTATGCATTCCAAGGAGTTCTATGAGAGATAATCTAATCAAGGAGAAACATACTAGAGGATTGGCTAGACATTTCGGTCGAGATAAGACCATTGCTCTTGTCAGTAAGAATTATTATTGGCCATAGTTACAACAAGATGTGAAGAAGTTTGTACAAAGTTGCAGAGTATGTCAAATGGCAAAAGGAACAAGTTAGAATACTAGATTGTGTCAACCATTACTTGTGCCTAAGAGGCCATGGGAGGATATTAGCATGGATTTTGTCTTGGCTTGCCAAGGACATAGAGAGGGCATGATTCCATATTTGTGGTGGTGGATAGATTTTCAAAGATGGAACATTTCATTCTATGTCATAAGACCAGTGATGTTCATGTTGCAGAATTGTTTTTTAAAGAGGTGGTGAGACTACATGGTCTACCAAATAGTATAGTTTCAGATAGAGATACCAAATTTTTTGGCTATTTTTGGAGGACATTATAGAATAAGTTGAGGATAGATTTGAAGTTCAATTCTACACACCATCCACAAATTGAAGGACAAATGGAGGTGGTGAATAGTTGTTTGGGTAACTTGCTAAGATGCTTAGTAGGAGATAAGCCCAAGGGATGGGATTTGATTATACCACAAGAAGAATTTTCTTACAAAAATTATATCAATAGGAGCACTAGTAAATCACCATTCCAGATTGTATATGGGAGTAGTCCAAGAACTCCTTCTAAACTGAGAAAGATAGATAAGGGGGAGAATAGTAGTGTTGAGGCTGAAAATTTTGCTGAGCACTTGAAGAATTTGTAGAAGAAGTGAAGAAAATTATCAATAAGATGAACTCACAATATAAGGCCAAGGCATATTAGAAAAAGAGGCATAAGGAGTTCCAAGTAGGAGAAAAATTCATGGTTCATTTGTGAAAGGAGAGGTTTCCAATTGGTACATACAACAAGTTAAAGATGAAGACATTTGGACCATGCAAGATCCTGAAGAAGCATGATTTAGGAAATACATATGAGATAGAGTTGCTTGATGAAATTCATATTTCACCTATGTTTAACATTTTAAATTTAATAGAATATAATGAAGGGGGAATTAATGAAGAAACAATAGAAGCACAATGGAATATTCCAACACCTACTTCAGAAAAGGAGGAGATAGAAGAAATTATGGATAGTCATGTGGGTAGAAGCACAAGAAACAGGCAATATGCAGAGTATTTGGTGAAGTGGAGAGGAAGGGCTATTGAAGATTCATTGTGATTGTCTAAGGCCGAGGTTAATCATCTTGGTTTTCGTCTAACTCCTAAGAAGTGATAGGGTCACTTTTCAAATTACCCTAGGTGTCTGATGCATGAGCATCCAACGTTGTAGGGAAATCTTGCATCACCCAAAAAAAATGTTTTTCCTTAATTTATTTAGTTGTTTTGAGTTCCATGATGGCACTTAAGGGGCATAAGATAGTTAATAGTCAAAAATAGGAAAAAATGGTCACTTATTATTTTTAGTAAGTCAGCCTAAATGGGTTCATATGGCCCTAAAAATTTACCCCAAGGAGTAGAACTGAAAAACATTTCGGGTCACGAAAAAATCATCTCAATACCCTACACGATTTGGGAGATATTAAAGTTTATGTCCCAGGAAATTTCTCCAATGTAGTTTCAAATTCAAATATGAAGACTTTAGAGGCCTTGAAACAACTTGAAATTTTGACAAACTGACCTATGGTCTATTCACATGTTGTAGATCTCTTTGAGATCTTTCCAACAATATGCAATAATAGAAAATTAGACACCCAGATCAAAAGTTATGGGCTCAGGAAGTTGCCCCTCTAAAAAGTGAATTTCATTAAAAATTCTTCCTAAGCCAGAAATCAAATGGCAGGACTTTTGGCGCCAAAAAAAAAGAGAAATTGAACATTCTATAACATTCTAGGATGGTTATTAGGGTAAAATAAAAAAGGTAAGTTTTGGGTTGTAGTGTGACTCCATTAGTGCATATTGTGGCTCCAGATAATATATTTTGTTTTTAGAGTTGATTTTGATGTAATGAATCAAGCCCATGAAGCTATAACATGTAAGTTTTGAATATGCAATTTCATTTCCTAAAAATAATTGAAAGTGAGTTATTTCTCAATCTCGCATCTTTTGTGTTGGTATCTATTGATGTGATTTGTGTGGGTTTCAGGCAGTGTGGTCCTCATCAAGATTTTTTTGCATTTGAGTCTGATTGGTAGACCAAAATATAACAATCTCCCTCTTGGAGATTGATCAGACTCCACACCATATTGTCTCCCACTTGGAGATTGATCATAACATTGCTGCCTCCTACAACTCCCACTAGAAATTAACACCTTGGACCCTACTGCTCTAATTTTATTTTAACCTTGAAGACCAACCAAAGTTGAAGAGGAGCTCATCTTCTCCCTTGTTACCGTCTTTGTCAACATATCCATTGGATTGTCATTTGTATGTATCTTTTTCAGCTTTACCTATCCATCCTCCAACATTGACCGAATCACTAGTACAAAAACAAAAATAAATGACTAAAAAAACTACTAAAAATTGGTCATGTGACCATTAGTAGTTTATTGTACTAAAAAAACTACTAAAAATTGGTCATGTGACCATTAGTAGTTTATTGTACTAAAAAAACTACTAAAAATTGGTCATGTGACCATTAGTTTGGTCACATGACCATTAGTAGTTTATTGTCAGACATTTATAATGTGACCAAATTCATGAGTAAACTATTTTTAGTCATTTATTGGTTGTTAAATGATTGAACAATTTGATGTTATATTTAGTCATTAATTTAGTCATTAATTGTTGTTAACTGATCATTTATTTAGTCATGGTAGTCATTTATTTAGTCATGATAGTTGTTTATTTATTCATGGTAGTTGTTTATTTAGTCATGATAGTTGTTTATTTATTCATGGTAGTTGTTTATTTAGTCATGGTAGTCATTTATTTAGTCATGGTAGTCATTTATTTTAGTTATTGTAGTTGTTTATTTAGTCATTGTAGTCATTTATTTAATCATTGTAGTCATTTATTTTAGTCATGGTAGTCATTTACTTAGTCATGGTAGTCATTTATTTAGTCATGGTTTAGTCATTTATTTGGGTGAATATATGATTCAAGTTACAAATCAAATCTAACTTAATTAATCCTCACAAATTTATGCATATAAACTTCAAGTATCATAGATATTCAAATGTTGAGAGAAGCACCATGGAATGAAGACTAAAATGTTTGAAAAAATATGATTGATCAAACATAAGAGGAGCCACAACACAGTATTTATGAGTGGAGAAAAACCCACTCTAAAAATTTACTTCATTAAGCCTCATTGGAAAATCAAAATCTCACTGGTTACATTCAATGTCACAGTGACAACTGCCTCACTGGCAAAGAAAAATCAAGTTTGACAATGAAACTAGAAGGAAAATCAAGTTTGACAATGAATGGAACACTTTCACAAAAGATTTATAGAAAACATACATCCCTCACAAGGGGAGACTCTTTGGTAGAAACCATAGTAAAAATATAATGAACTTTGTTAAAATTCCAAGTGTCATAGAGCAAACATTCATATATTGTAATGCTAGTTTTCCATAGCCTCTTCCTCTACCAGGACCACCCTTGCAAAACAACATAATGGAGAAAATGATCAAATACACTAAAAATGGATGGTACTTCTTTAACAATTTATTTTAATGATGAAATACAAGAAAGAGAGCACAAATCTGGTGATGGATATGCTATATAGGGCACCCACTACATAGGAAATTTTAGATTTGATCACAATATTTGCAAAAATATAAACAAATATGTCCTTACAAAGCCTCTAGAAGATTCTTTTAGAAACTATAAGGGAAGTGAGTGCTAGTCACAATTGTTTTGTAGAAAAAATTGTAAGCTTGATTCTTTTCAACCTAAATAAGGGTGTGTTCCTTCTATCTCATAACCTTATAACCAAAAATGTTTGCTCTGAGAATCCCCTGCATACAAAAATTTAAGGAAAAATAAAGTATATAGTTTTATGTATTGAAAGTTTTTTGTATAGGTTTTATGGCTCTAGGCTCTTGATCCTGGAGAACACAATCCTAGTAGCTTCAAATGCATCCATTTCGTTGGATCTAGACCTACAAAATGAAATGAAGGATTTTTTTTGGGTCAAATTAAGCTGCAGGTTCAGTGGTACCAATAAAACCATATGTTCCTTCTAGCATTCAACCCATGCATCATAAAGGAAGCTAACTTTAGTTATTAGTGCTTTGACTAGTTACTGGACTATGCAAGAGTCCCCTATTTAAATCAAAACATTTTGTACACTCCAAAAAATGCATCTAACTATCAACAACCACCCATATCATGTACTGAAAACTATAGCCATTGGATCTGGTGTCCCCACACTCCTCCATGATATCACTATGCTTTCATAGCTTCTATAACCCAACTCTACATGACACACTCCCATCTAAAGCACAACCCAAAAATACCCATCATGAGAAAAAGCACAAATTTTTCATACCCAAATCAATAACCTATATATTAAGTGAGAAGCAACCTCACCCAAAAAAACCCTCAACACTTACCTTTTAAGTCTATAGAACACTATCAAAGGTTGCAAAACATTTCCCTTATAAACTCAACAACCATTGATATAACAAATGTGGGTGTTGACTGAACAACTGTCATTGAGAAGGTACAAGGTCAGTACAAAATCATATTAGATTTACATGACAACCATGAATGTTGGACCAAACAACAATGCCAACCTCTGCTCCAATGCTAATGCCACTGCCATTATTAGGTCAAAACCAACGATTTTGCTTCACTCCTCAGGTCATCATCCCACATGCTTCTCTTTCCTGTCTTGGTGTATTCTACCCTTTTTTGTTACTTTCCCCATCGCTACTGGCTTCGGCTCCATTTTTTGGGGCTTTCCCCACCGCTACTACTCTTAGGTCCTCCAAACTCTTCCCCATTACTACTAGTTTCAGCTCCTACAAACTCTTCTTCATTGGTATTCATCTTTCACTCCTCCAATTCGGAAAGCTACAACTGAAAATAAGGTTTCGACTAAGGCTTTAGAGAATGTTTATTAAAATGAAATTAGGGTGAGCGATAGGTTTTTTTTGTTGCTCGCTAAAATGGATTTCAAAATGGAATCCAAAATATATATTCTAGCTCATAAATCTTCCACTTTCAATAAATATTATTAAATATATTATAATATTATATTATTATATAATATTAAATATATTATAATATAATATTATAATATAAATATAATATTATATTATATTATTGTTAACTAATTTTGCTTGTAGCTCTACTGGAGCAAGTATTTGCAACTAGAAGGAAAAAGGTACATACAAATTTCTATTAAAGTTTTGTCATTCCACAAAGGATGTTTTCAAATGAAGTTCAATTTTATTATGCAAATGTTCTTTACAACAAAAAATTACACAAATTTGTATAATATTGTTATCTTTATTCATTTTACAGTGAAACATTATGTCCCACACAAGCTGTGGGAGTAATTGATCATACTTGATGAAATGAGACATAAAAAGTAAACTATACAACTAAAGAAGTAATGAACATGAAAGGAAATTTGATCTGTCATTTCTTGAATGATGAATCATGATGTCAGTTGTGTCTTCAATTTCAATTGCTCCAGCTCTAGCTCTTTTGTTGGTTGCTCCGAAGATACCTGCAAAAATAGATTGTGTTAGAGCTCGAAATCAAATTTCTCTTCATATGCATACATCAACAGATATATAATCTACTCCTTTAAATCATTTGATCAAGTATGCAGATTTCACAAACATTCAAGAGCATAAGAATTAATTCATCATTAGAAGCTTTCAGCTCCATTGTTTTGCTAACTTGTTTGTTCACTGTGCAGGTATAGGTTTATTTGATATTCTAGATTTTCATGGTTTGATATCATAGCATGTGGAGTAAAATGGAATCCTACAAGGGTTGAGCCTAGCATGCTGCCCTCTTATTTTGAGAGGGATGAGAGTGTAACAACAAAGTTGACGTGAGTCTATCATTGACTCATAAAGTCACAAAGATCACGGAGGATACATAAAGACAATGATCCTCAACCATGAAAGAAGGTTTCTTAAGCTGCTAAGAAGGATTTTTCCTATAAAGTGATTTCCATATCCTTACAAATATTTGAGATGTCTTTTACTAATTGCAATGAGACAACATACAGTCAAAAGTGGGAAAACAATGCATAATAGGCAGTTTTCAATCAACAGTTTTTTAGTCATGCTACAATTTTTTTTTTGTGAAGAATGGAAGAGATACTATTACAGTGTATTGATTAACTTATCGCAAAGATAATTTCATCTGTTACATGCATAGCTTCCAAATTGTTTTACATTGTCAACCTACAACTGAGCATTGTCAATCATACAAGGGTAATCACAAGAGAGGCCTCAAGGAAAATCTATGGCCAAAGTATATGCTAACAACAATAAACAAACAAAGTAAAAGCATACCATTCATTCCAGAAAAGAAAATACTACAAAAGCATTGATTTCATCATTTTCTCACAGAGGGACCATTTCATGCCTAGATGAGTGCCTTAACTATGCACTAAGTGAACCAAGCGGTGGACAACATAATCAAATAATTGCAACATATGAACAAAGACTAAAGCTAGAGGTAGCTCAAGGGTTTGTGGAATCGAGCAACAATCATTTTGGGCAAGGGTTTCAAGAATAAAACCATGAGCAACATTAACAAATCCACAACCATAAGCCAATCAATAGCTACAAAAAGTGAAGGCCCAAAATGCAAACCCTGAGTGCATAGAGAATAAAAAGAACCCATAATGAAAGCTGTAAATTTGTTTTCAAAGGCCGAGAGTTGAGGGTTTTTTTAAAAAAAACCTTTCTTTCCACAATACAAAAGGAAAGTTTAATGTTTTCAACAAAGCACAGAGCTAAGTGCATAAAGATAATAAAGAAGTCATGAGCAAGAGCTTTTCGATCATCTCATTCAGTGAGACATTGGAAAATCACAGCGAAGCCTTGACCATAGGTGAGAATATAGATTTGATACCTACAAGAGATTAAGAGGTCATGGCCATAAAATACGAGGATTTCTTTATTTGCAAAAAATACAAACATAGAATGGAGAAATCTTTGGAATTTACATTAAAGAGAATGAAATCACCTTTAACTGGGTCACAACCTACAAATAAAGGTATATACAATTGACATTTTTAGAAATTTCAAAGTGCAAAATGAAATAAGCAGAGAATAGCAAGAATTTCATCATTGTCTATGCAAAAGCAAGCATAGATCTTCATTTCTTTCAAGTTAAGGAAAAGATACAAATATCTTATGAAAATTAGAGCCTTACCACTCGGCCTCAACACAAATCCAGCATGGAGATCTCATAGCCAAAGTTCTAGAAAGCTCGAGCAAACCCTAGCATGGCGATGATAAAAGCAATTTTGAAGTCAAAGTTGAAGGTTACAAATGAATGTGGTGCAAAGTGAATGGTCGCAGGTTTTGTCACTAATAGTTTTCTTTACCCTATTTTAGCCGACCTCAACATAAGGCATTTTTTGCCTTTGTTTTTAAACTTTTTGCATAAATTAATGCCCATTTCTATGTATTAGGTATTCTTGTATACTTTTACATATATTTGCAAACCTTTGCAAAATTATAAATCAAACTCAAGATTGACCTCCTCAATTCTTGCATAAGTTGAAATAAAAATGAAATGTAAACATTATTAGAGCAATCAATTATAAATTGCTTTAATTAATGTCATGCAAATACAAATATAGGCAAGTCCATAACACAAGTTAAAGTAATCCTTAGTCGATTGCTTTAATTTTTATTTAGATTAATTACATTATTTTATGTTTATATTATATTACAATACACTCAACTAATCCTATTGTATTGTAATATAATATATTATTATTATATTATATTATAATACAACCCACTTCCTCAATTTGAAATATTATTTTTATTTATCCACTTTAATATCATATTGTCTAATTTTTATTTGTGTGACTAATTATTTAGTTGTTTTTTACCTGATGATCAAATTAGTCATTTGTTTAGTCATTTATAGTTCTGTTGCAAAAAATGAGTAGAATTTAGTCATCTTTAGTTTTTGTGACTAAAAGTTTTAGTCACATAGTCATTTATTTTCCAAATTCTACTAGTGAATGGAATGATATCTCAGTTGTATGTGTTTGGTTTTAGAATGCAAAGCATAATTCTTTGCAAGATGTATAACACTCTGACTATCTGTAAACAAGTAATTTTTTAGCTTGTTGTTTGCCCAATTCTTCTATGAAATTTTTTAGCCATATCATCTCCTTTGCCACTTATGTTGCAGCAACATACTCTGCATCTGTGGTAGATAAAACAACTACCTTTTGCAATTGAGAAATCCAACTACCAATTGTAAATACATATAACCTGTGGTACTTCGCTTGGTATCAATATCCACTGCCAAATTTGAGTCAACATAGCCTTTTAAATTAGTATTAGAGTCCCCAAAACATAAACATGTATTAGATGTACCTCTCAAATACCTCATAATCCACTTTACCGCATTTCAATGCTCCATTTTGGGATTACCCATATCCCTGCTAACAACTCCTACGATATGTTCAATATTTGACCTTGTGCATACCATGACATACATTAAACTGCCTACACCTAAAGAATATGGCACCTTTGACATTTTATCCTCCTCCTCTTGTGTCTTTGGACACATATCCTTAATTAATTTGAAATGACTAGGAAAAGGTGTGCTGACAGCTTTTGCATTCACCATGTGAAATCTCTGCAACAACTTTTCAACATAATTGAAGCCTGAGATAAAAACATTTTTTTGTTTTTTCTATCTCTAGTAATCTTGATACCAAGGATTTTTTTTGCTTCCCCCAAATCCTTCATAGCAAATGAATTTGCTAACTTTTGTTTTAACTCCCTTATGTGATCCCTGTTAGACCCTACTACAAGCATATCATCAACATATAAACATAAAATAATGTAGCCATCATCATCTAACCTCATAAAATGAACAAAATGGTCTGAATTACACTGGTTGTAGCCATGCTCAACCATAAAACTATCAAATTTAATATACCATTGTTGAGGTACTTACTTCAAACCATATAAACTTTTCTCCATTTTGTACACCAATTTCTCCTTACCTTTGACCTCAAATCCTTGTGGTTGTTTCATATATATTTCCTCTTCCAAATCACCATGGAGAAAGACAATTTTAACATCTAACTGTTCCAAATACAAATCTTTAGCAACCACAATACTTAAAATAGTACTAATAGAAGTCATTTTAACAACGAAAGAAAACCTCATCAAAATCAATTCCTTTTTTCTGTGCAAATCCTTTTAAAACTAACCTGACTTTAAATATTTTCTTATCTCCATCTTCCTTTTTCAACCTATAAACCCATTTGTTTGGTAAAAAAATTTTAACTTCAAGCAACTTGCATAATTTCAAGTCTGATTTTTCAACAAGGAGTCCATTTCTTCTTCCATTTCATGCTCCCACTGAACCTTGGCATCCACCTACATAGCTTCATCATAACATTTTGATTCACTAGCATCAGTTAATAAAATAGAATACAAAGAGGGAGAATTTTTTTTCGGAGGTCTACTTATCCTTGAAGATTGTCTAACATTCATTGGAGTTTGTGGTATTTGTTGTTGTTGTTGTTGTTGCAGAGCATGAGGAACCACTGGGACATCATTATTCAGAGTGTCATCTAGCACTACATAATCCTTTTCTTTCTTCACATGCTGTTGCAATTGATCTTTTTATAAAATCTTCTCATTGATTATGACATCTTTGCTTCTCACAATTTTTTTATTTTCAAAATCCTAAAGCCTATAACCAAACTCATCAATGCCATATCCAAAAAAATACACTTCTTTGATTTTGCATCAATCTTGGGTCTATTTTCAGAATCTACATGTACAAATTCTTCACATTTGAAGGTTTTGAGAAAAGAATAACTCACCTTCTTACCCACCCACGCTTCCTCTAGAATACCATAACCCAAAGGATTAGAAGGACCTCTATTAATTAAATAAACAACAATATTTATAGCCTCTACCCACATGTTTAAAGGTAGCCCAACATGCAATCTTATAGTTTGTGTACACTCCATTATTGTTCTATTCATGCGTTCAACCATTCTATTTTCTTGTGGAGTCCTTGGAACCATTTTTTGCCTATGAATACCATTAGAGGAACAATAATCTTCAAACTCTTTTCTGCAATACTCACCACCATTATAAGATCTGAGACATTTTAACTTTTTACCCCTCATTTTCAACCAAGCTTCTCCAATTTTTAAAAGTTTCAAATACATTAGATTTCTGCTTAAGGAAATAAACCCATACCTTCCTAGTTGTGTCATCAATAAAAATAACATAATACCGAGAGCCACCGAGAGAAGATACCTAATCTAGTCCCCATACATCCGTATGCACACGCTCCAATTTTTTGTCTTTCTTTTGCTTCCCATCCTTGAGAAAACTCTCTTTTGTCTTCCATACAAACAACTTTCACAGAAATCCATATTAACACATTTTCGACTTGGTAAAACATACTTTGAATGAAGTACTTTCATACCTTTTGCTACCACTAAGGCACCTTTTGTAACCTTCCAATTTTTATCATTAAAAGTAGCAACATAGCCTTCATCACCTAGCTGCCCTTAAATTTCTACTTAACCTTGGAATGTGCCTTACCTCTTGTAGTAGCCAATGATTCCCTTTCTGCAACTTAATCTTGATTCTTCCTTTTCCAACAATCTGACAAGGTTTGTTATCTCCCAAATAAACTAGCCCAAAATCCCCTTGGACATAATCAAGAAAATAATTTCTATGGGGCGTAGCATGAAATGAAGCCCCTGAATCTAACACCCAAGAACCATTAGCATTGTCAAGGGATAAAATCAAAGCATCATCATCATATTTATTACTTACCACATTTTCCTCCTGATTGCTTTCATTTTTGTCTCCTTTATTCTTCTGAGACCAACAATCTTTCTTCAAATGACACGACTTCCCACAGTACCAACAATCCTTCTTTCCTTTGGATTGGGACCTCTTGTCCTTAGATTTTCCTTGTGACTTCTCATGAGCTCCAAAATTCTTTCCTCTCCTTTGTTTTGCCCTACTTGTTGCATTCAAAACATTGCCTGATGTGGATGTTCCACCTGAGCTTTTCCTACAAATTTCTTCGCTCAAAATCACACCAACAACATCATCAAATTTCAACGTATTTGAACTAGAAACATAATTACTAACAGTCATTACCAAGCTATTCCAACTTTCAGGCAAAGAACATAGAATAAAAAGAGCCCTAAATTCCTCATCGAAATCAACATTTACATAAGTCAATCCATTGATAACTATGTTAAATTCATTTAAATCATCAACAACTAATCCACCTTCTACCATTTTCATATTAAATAAACGCTTCATGTAAGAAATACCTTCTTTGAAGATGAAGGATTTTCATATAGTTTTGCCAGGGTTTGCATCAACTCTGCAATTGTCTTCGCTTGTGAAATATTAAACACCATTGATTGGGCTAGGCATAGACAAATACTGCCAAGTGCCTTTCTATCTAGAATATCTCAATCCTCATAAGACATTGCTGACGGTTTCTTGGATTTCCCTTCTAATGGCCACCATAAATCCTTTTGATAAAGTTAATCCTCCATCTGCATAGATTCCATAACTGATAGTTTTGCACAGTGAACTTTTCAACCTTTAATTTACTTTCGTCTATCATTGCTCACACTTAACTGTGAGACCTCCTTGTAGAGGATAATTGAACAAAACCCAATCTAATACCACTTGTTAGAGATAGACAATAGATTACTACCAATTAAATACAGATTTAATATGAATACACAACATATTTAAAAATAAAAAATAAAACGGACAACAAGAAGACAACACCAAGATTTAGTGTGCTTCACCAAAAACCGGGCTACATCCATCAATAAAGGGTCCAAAATATATTAATCTTCCAACAAATAACCTTTACAAATACATGCAAAGACATGCATAAACTTGCAACAATGTTTTTCACATTTTTCACTACTGATTTTTTACACAACCTTTGTTATCAGTACCTATGACTTCTCTTGCATTTTTCTAGCCACGAATATGTGACTTTCTACACTCATTTCTCATGCCCAACAACCATAAATACCCAAAAATGCATGAAAAAAAACCTTCCAACACATGTACCGTTACATGTAACCAATAACTCCTTTCTTTTTGGGCAGTTATGATAACTATTTTAACCATTCATTTAAATATAAAATTGCAGCAATTATTTAATAAAAATAATGGTGAAGATTCTTTTTGCATTCGATTTTGATTGGTCTCCAAAATACAAGGAACAAGGCCACTAAGTGACAAGAGCTAAAGCACTAGGAGTTGGTGGAGGATCACAATCATATGCATTCCCCAAATAAAAGATATATCTCAACCATCAAGAAGGGGCTTCCAACTAGAAATTACACCCTTTTCATTTTCTTCTTTAGTAGGAAGCTAAGTGTCACAAACGAGAGAAATAATCAAAGAAAGGAGAGGAAATTTTCTAGTATCTAGCTATCCAAGGACACCTTGGTCATGATGCTCAAAATAGGCTAATGACACTCAAGAAGGTTGAGCCCACTCATGAGAAAACCAATCTCTGAATCTTCTCAAAGGGGGTTGGGAAGCATGTGACTAAGAGTCAAATCCACCACATATATTATGGCAATGCCCAAGAGGAGGGGAGAAACCCTTACTAGAGGTTGGAGGTAGTGAAACTTTGACAACTATATATGAGGTATTGTTGGGAAATGATCCAAAATTCTCTAGAGGTGTGCCACTTCAAGTGCAACTTTGTTTGCTTGCACTTGAATATGCAAGATAGCATTATAACAAATCATAGCCTTAAAATAAAGAGTGAAATACATGTCAACTTGGCAACTAAAGAATATCACAATTTTATCTTTTCAAATACTGGAAATAATTTTCATCTTGAAAACATTTCGTATATGGGTGGACTTAGCATGAATTATGGGCTAATCACCTAAAAGAGTCATATCCCAAGAAAAGAGCTCAAACTTATAAGACTTAAAGAAGTCATGAATCCAATTGCAAGCAATTTGAGCTTTGGGATAAATCCATAAAAGGTGTTTGAGAATCTTTTGTTGGTCAAGGATGGACAACAAGGATCAACATCACCTAGTTGAGTTAACTTGGTGTTGACATGAAGACCTTGGTATAGGATACACCAGCAAGGTGGGAAAATTTGAGCTCAAAGATAGTTTACCAAACAATATTATATGACAAAACTTTTTTTATTTGTATTTATTTAAGTCAAGAACTTTTACAATTTTAATATAACTTAAAAATCTAAATGTCCATCTATCTTGACACTTACTATTTTATAATGTCTCTTCTACTATTTAGTTAAAAAAAGGAGTTTATTTGTCACGACTATTTGGTGTCTTTAGATATAGTGTAATTGTTTAAATAGTTGTGAATTTCGTATAGGCATTAAAAAAGTTTAATGTTCAATTTTCACCCCTTTTATAGTTAAAAAAAAAATGGGATAGGTAGCAAGCTTAATATGATTTTGTCTCTATTCTGATGATGGATCACATAGTGTGATTTGAAACGTTGATTCAAAATTTTGCATACAATCAAACCCATAAACAACAAAATTCGATAATATGAATTGTGGAAATCTAATAGCATTGAAATTTAATAGGTTTGATTTTAAGAAAATTTCATAGTTAATTGTGTTTGAGTCAAATTAGTAGTCTTGAAAAAAACAAACTCTTAGAAAATCTAATTAATTTCTTCTTATAAACATCATCCAAATACAAAGAATTCCAAATAAACCATTCAACATCATAAAAATAAATTCTTAAAAACTAGTATTCATAAAATATATCAATAAATTTGACTCAAAACCCGCATAATTGAATCCTAATACAAAATCTATTTACTTTTTATCTTTAATATCATTTTCCATTAACTCATAGACAATTTTTTTTATTTTTTATTTATTTCTCAATGTAACATTTTTTTCCTTAATCCAATAAAAAAAAATGTGGGTAATGTTGTTGTTTGTCCAAGGGGGATTACAAAGGTCTCCATCATTGTTTGGTAGGGTTAAATTAGGGGTTGGTGAGTTTTATTTTGTTATTAACATCATTTTTGTTTGCTTGTTTGATAGTGCTCTTTACCAAACAGTCTTAGCAGGTCAACAAAGAATATAAAATAATAATAAAGACTTTGAATTTATTATTGTCAAAGCGTGTATATTTCACTTGGTATGTGCAGACAGTCATGCAAACGGATTCAAAATGACCTGCTTCATGTTTATCGGACACGTGTACATGTGCCCGGCGACTAAGGTTACCGCGTACGGCCGCATGGGTCTGTTCTCCGGTCTTTTCTCGTGTTTGGAATTGAATGCAAAAAACGCGTATGGAGTTTTATATGACATTTTCCCTAAGATATTTTAGGGGCCCCACGCTGCAGATTTATTTATTTTTTATGATGAAAAATTAATTAAAAAAATAAAATAAAAAAGTGAAAACTTCAGCTATAGTGTTAGTATTTAAAAAATATATATTTAAAGAATTTAAATATAATTTTTATAAAAAATAATCCTAATAAATGTTGATGATTGTTAAGTTAAAAAAAATTAGAAATATTATTTGCAAAAGTATTGAATTTAATACAACTTTTAATATATTAGTTATTATTGGCATACTCGTTATAATTATTATACAAGTTAGTTTCAATCAATTAGTTACAATTATTATTATTTTTTTCTATGGATTTCTTTTTAATTTTTTAATTTTTTTCTTTTCTACATATTTTTTATTTATCAAATTATTGAAAATTAATATATTTTTTAAATATGTAATTTATTATTATTTTTCTATCTTTATTGTATTTTTATTCATTTTTTAATAATTTAAATTTAATAAACAAATTTTTTTATATGAAAATGATTATTCAGAAAGTCAATGGACTTGTTTTTAATTTAGGGTATTTTCTTTTTAGGTCAAAGTTATTTTTTTCATAAAATGTATTTAAGGTTATTAAATATACATTTATGTTTATATCACTATATTGAATAGTATCATTATTCATATAGTGGAGTCAGTTGATACACGTGAAAATAAAATATAAGTCATGACTTTGAACTTCAATTTATTTTTTAAATGATAAGATGATCATACACACAATTTATTTTCTAAATGACAAGATGGTCAGACATGCAATTTATTTTCTAAATGACAAGATGTTCATATACATGTATTTAATGACTATAAATACATTATATATAGAAAACAAACTTCAACTTAAATTTGGATATTATTTTTCATATTAAATGTTGTAACAAAATAAAAGTACAAAATTATCGTTGTTATTTTCACATTAAAATAAAATACAAAATATTGTTAAAATTTGAAGTTCATTAATGTTAAATGTTGTAATAGGAAAAATATACAAAAATAATGTTTTAGATGAATTTTTATTTTTAATTTAAAAAATTAAATTTTGTAAAATATGGATTTATAATGCTATTTCAAAATTGACGATCATAAATCTATGTTGAAGTATAGATGATAAGGTGGTTCTTGCTGTTTGTATTTTTGAGGGAAAGAGGGTTGGGTACTAGGGGAGAGGCGCCCATAGTGGAGCACCCTAACTTCATGTTTCTCAAAATCCTACATAGAATTTCAAATCAATCCCAATTTTGTAGAGCAATTTATTTACTCACCTACTTAAAAAAATTAATTTTAGGGTCATTTCATCAAATATGATGCCACATCAGCATTTTTTGTTAAGGTATTAAAAAAGGCTAAAAAAAATGTGAGACTGATAGTGGTGCATTAAGTTATGTTTGATTGGTGTGATGTGGCATCGCATGATTTGTCAATTTGTGTACTTTATGGATAAAAAGTGTTTTGCAATTGGATATTAAGATGCTCCACTATGAGGCCCATTGAGGACTACTTTTATCCCCACTATTGAAGCCCGCTCCACTATGGACTCCTCTCCCCTACATTTAATCTACTTTTTAGATAGAAAAGATGGCATTTTATTCTAAGATTTGAGATGAGTACTTCTTCACATAAACCAAGTTCTACAATTTCATTTTTTTTTTGTTTTGAAATATATAAATAAATTTGAATAAAACTGGTATAAATTTTAAAATATTTGAAGGTTAATTATTTCTATCTTTTTAAATTTATTAAATGGGTTAAGTTAAATCTTATATATATATATATATATATATATATATATATAGTTTAATAGGTTTAAATATGATTTTTTAATTTTTTAATTTTATTTTTCTTTGAAGAGCTATTTATATGCAATTTTTAATTTTATTTTTGAAAAAATTATCATTCATTATTTCACTAATTTAGTATTAGGTTTAGTACAAATTTATTTAAGTAGGGATGTTAGGATACACCTTTTACATATAAATAGGTTAATGGATGAACAAGTCCTTTAACCCATGTGACATGACATGGTACAAAGGGGCCATGCATTGTGTACAAAGGTCATATTGTGTATGCATGTGGGGATGTACAAGATTCAAGAGAATTTGACCAAGGTTAGTGTGTGCAAGTGAGGGATTAGTGGGTTAATTAATTTTAGGTCACTAATGAAAAGTGGACGAAAAATGCAATTAAATATAGACATATTTATTTAATTTTTGGAAAGGGGATAGGAGACTTAGGTAAATAATAATTATATTTATTAACCTAAGGTGGACATTAGAAGAAAGATGATTAAGTGATTTTAGGCTAGAAATGGGATTGGGTGAATAATGACTATTAATTAAATAATAAAATGGAATAATTAATAATGGGTGAAAAAAGATAATTAATTGAATAAATAAGGATTATTCAATCAATTATAAAGGAAATGGTTGGCTTATTAAGTGATTGATGATGTGTCAATTTTATGTATCTACATTTTGCTCCTCTTTAAAGTGGTGTTACGAAGTAGGATCATTTCAAAGAAAAATAAAACATGTTGGAAGAAAATGGTTAGATAAGGTACCACATTTATTCAAAGAAGTGACTAAGAGGAATAATGACGCCACCTTGAGAGGAGAGGTGGGTTTGGAGAACACAACTGTGCTCTTGAAATGCGTGAAAATATGCAAGGTAGATGGGATAGAAGAGGGATACGCAATGAAAGGGATGAGGGAAAATGGAGGGAGAATGAAATACCTAGTTATGTTGTATTGGATCAAGCTCTCTTTATTTGATATTGCATGAGACATTATGCACCAATGTATAAGAAACCAAGGTGATGATGTGTCCCACAGATAGAAAAAGATATGTCACAAGTAACCCTATGTTGTATAGCACCATGATATGGAAGACCATGATACCACTATAATAGGTAAGCTACATAGATTGATATAATGCAAGAAAATGATAATTCACAGAAATGAGCAATCAAGGATAAACAATACAATTCAAATGCAAATTGAGATGTTTCCCTGGTCAAGTTGAAAAAGTAAGATTGATTGATGATGATGGAGGAATTATTGATGTGGAAATGATATATCTCAAAACAACACAAGCATTAGTAACGATATATCCCAATGGTAATCATGGATTAGATTTTGATCAATGATTGCAATAAGGTTGGGAACAAGAACAAGGTTGTGATTGAATGATTTGCTTAGATTGCTTAACTGGATTGCATGGATTAAGATTAACTTCTAATTTATATTACTTGGAGAATTATACTACTAGGAGTGTTGGACTAGTGTGAGATATGTAATTGGATTGTGTGGAGGTAAACTGAAGCTAGATACTAATGACAAGGTAAAATCCAAGTCTAAGGACAAGGGATTACAAGATAAGGGAAGATAAAGTAGATAGGAATAGATGGGGGAATATGATTTATGGATGGGGGAGGAAATATCCAAGGATTAGGTAATGGAGGAAATATTGCAAAGATAG
>VDFB02083642.1:48330-88877 GCA_007258455.2 Sequoia sempervirens
AGACCAACCAATAATCAAGCATGCATTCACAAGATTTCAAGGCTACCAGTCACATAACAAGAAGCAACAAGGTTTGCAAAACAATTCATGGAGGACAATACAAACTAAAAACAAATACAATTGCACAAACTCAAAGGCCAACACAAATCTGGAAACCTATTCTTTATCATGGCTATTTTCCTCAACAAAGAAGTTTGATATCACAATGGTTAGAAGACTTACCTTATAACCAACTACCTATGTCCATGAGAAGGTCTTCTTCTCTCCATCTCCCTTGCTCTACCTCCTTCCCTTTCTCCAACCTATTTTTGTTCTCCCTCCAAAAGGAAAATAAGCCCCCCAAAATATACCCTTTTCATGGCTCCTTGGTTGAGGGGGTTTTACACAAAAAGAAACTTAAAAATATAAAATTTTCAAACTCTTTAAAATAACCTTAAAGGGCAATTCCGAATTTCTCTAAAAGGATGCACACCAAACTTTAAGAATAATGGTCTCAAGTAAAATTTAAACCACATGGAAATAAAATTTCTTTGGTAGACACAACTATGATGATGGTGTAATTGTAGGAAATAGTAAAACTTTTATTTCTTCACAAGGTGAATGAAAAAGGACAGGTAAGGTTCTTGGTTGATCTCTCATTCCCCTATTGGTCAAATCATGAATATCCCTACATATTCAATGCACACATCAAATATATTGAAAATAGATAGTTGAAGCAACAATAATTGAATATTAAAATACCAATTAAGAGGACTATGCATGGAATATTATCTTGACACAATAATCAAGCATTAATTTACGTTACCACATCGATCATCTCAGGTATTTATTTGTCATTTGCAATTAACAATGATGGTGAATCATATTAAATCTTCATAACTCAGTGTTCATGTAAAGCACTTAAATCTCAACTTAGTCTACTAATAAGATAAGCATTGTGTAGTTATGTTTAATTACGACATCATTGACACTATTCCATTCACTAAAGGAAATTAACATTATACATCTACACACACAACTAACTTTACTCACCAAAAGCCTACCCTACAAATGAGATTAGTATTTACACAACACCTAATTTAATTCTAAATACAACATAATAATACATGTTTATAATAGATTTTGATAATTCTTTAAGCATTTGGGTAATTGTCTTCAAAGTAAGAATCATTATTACTAGACTAATCTTTCCAATCATTCTAAAATTATTTTAGTTCAAATAAGGAATAAAGAATACTTTCTAAAAAATAAAGGAGGTAATCATGTAGGTATAGTCCACTTTTAGTAGGAAATGATCCTAACAATACCAAATTGATTGAGTGTTAAGAGTTTGACTTACCCTAGCTGACAAGGTTTAAATCACCCTATCCTTGTTGATGCAATTCTCATCAATACCTAGTTGAATTTGCTTTCCCAAGTTGAATAAACACCTTCCAAATTCCAACTTAAATAATGCATGTAATGCTTACATATATATACAAGTTTAAGAATCAACAATTATTTCAAGGTAGCTTATAACACAATTTAGGTTGCAACTTAGTTGGGCCTTACAATATTATAGTTTGTTGTGTCTAAGGGTAGCTCAATTACCTCTCCAAGAGGACTTGAACACCATTCATTACACATTGCAATAGTGATACATACAAACATGTGTTCACAACAAGGATCCACCAATATCAAATGATTCACTAAAAACATCTATATATCATGTGGTTGTGCCAACCAAAAATTGTGAGTAATCAAATGCTCTATTGTAGGGCATATATCAGAGGGCTTTAATGTGTTACATCAATGCCAATGATTGGGAGTTGAATAGGATGAATAAGGGGGAACACATGTACTTTTCACATGTAGTACTACTCTAGGTTAGTGTTGATGCATTCCTTACCTACTTCCTTAAAATATCTAAAATCAAATTAGTTTACATGATGAGATAATATAAACTTTGCATATATCTTATGGAGAAAATATAGAGGCACATCAAAATTGTTAGATTGTTTATAAAAAATTAGGTCCACCAACAATCCCAAAATTATCAATGATACGTTGATGTGTGCACCACTCAATTGAAAAATTAAGTTTATGTACATCAACAAACGATTTGGTTTTATGGTGGACAAAATGGATCACTAATTGGGCTTTGGTAATGTCTTATTTTGTCACTTGGTCATAGGATAGGACAAGAGAATATATTGCGATTGTTGAAATAGATCAAAGTCATAGAGGATAGTCAAGGGTGGTGACATAAGATTCTATAATGTTTTTTTATTTTATTAATGTTATTTTCAATTGTTTGTGGAGGGGTTGGTGTAGGAGGTTTGGGTTCGGAGGTTGCTCAACCATATTATTTGTTTTAATTAAAATGTATACATATAGAATACATAACAACATTGTATTAAAACATACAATATAAATTAAACATTTAAAACACACAACTGAAATTAAACACTAAACTATGTTCAATTGAATTAAAAACTCTAAACTACATGAAAAATTCAACATACACATGAAATACACAATCAAATTGAAAACATGAAATTCAGGTTGAAGTAAAAACATGAAGTGAATTCAATCAAATTAAAACATTCACTAAACTAATTTTTTTTAAAAATATTTTATTTTATATTCAACTCCATTGGAAGAAAACAATTTAACAACCTCTATGAAATTTTGATCACCTGCTAAGAAGATGTGGATCATTTTCCCTTGCTAGTGCTAAGTAGGAGGAGGATTGCACAAACTGGATATATGTAATCTTTGATATCCATTTTTGTCACCTAAGATGAATATAAACTCATCGATCATGGGTCTGGAAAAGGGGGAAACATATAAAGAGATATATGCTTAGGGAAAATGAATATTCATATGGATATTTCTTTTTAAAAAAAGAGAGATATGTTTATAATGGATAGACATTTTAGTTTAGGCCTACCAAAAATATCGAATTGTAGTTTAGACCAAGAAAAAGTCAAGTATTATTTTGCAATTTTGGTGAAGTCTAGAGGTTTTTCTGTTTTGTTTTTTTTGCCTATGCCACTATTTTTCCCATCACAATCTCACACTCACTCACAAAGTTACCATTTTTATAGTTAGTGTACATATATACTCATTTTTTGGGGTCAAAGATGCGTTTTACTCTTGATTTGTGATTCTTTTGGACATTATCGTATCCAAATTTATAATTATTCTTTTGCCTAGTACAATTAGTCTAGAAATATTTGAGATTCTCTTCCTTGTTGATGTTTATTGAGCAGCGTTAGTAGTATTCTTCCAGCGATCTTCTTACATGAGATAAATTAAATTATAGCCCATGGCTATTTAATTTATTGAGTCATCAAGAGGCATGATGATTGAAGAGTTATATCCATTTGTTAAGGCTGACATATTATAATGAAGAGGCACGATTAATATTATTATCAAGGCTGACCTTGATATAATGTGAATATTGAGGCGCGAATGTCAAGGTAGCTAACTTCTTGAATATTGGAGACGTGATGTTTCAAGGTGGCCGACTTGATGCATTGGAGAGACGCGACCTCTCCCTTCATATTGTATATATACTCGATGGCCAATTCATTGTTGATCATTCAGATTTCATCCTAGTTCGTTCTCCATCTCATGTGCGAGTTCTTCTCAAGGCAGTTTGATATCATTAGAGGCTTAGTTTTTCATCAACGAATTATCTCTTGTATTGCTGTGTTGCATCATTCATTGGTGCTTGTATTTGGGCCTGAATATCGGCCTCTTGTAAGGAGATCATTATTGTATTGATTCAATATATAAGAGATATATTGTTGCTGGTTTTTTTCTCCCTCAAGAGGAGGGTTTTCCCAGGGTATCTGTTGTGTTATTGTGTTTGATTTTGAATTAATTCTTTGTGCATTACATCTGATCATAAAACTAACATGGTATTAGAGCCAGGTTTGAAGAAGATCGTGATCAGATTTGTTATTGCAGCGAAACTCTCTATTCTGTTTTTCATATCTTTGTCTATCTCTATTTTAGTCAAGATGGTGAATGGTCTTAAGATTGACGATAGACTCGAGGGAGCTTCAAATTATACATCATGGAGGTTCAGAATCATGCTCACCTTGGAAGAGAATGATTTGGCTGAGTTTGTGGAGACCAAAGTTCCCGAACCAGAGGAGGAAGAAGAGAAGTTGTAGTGGAGGAAGAAAGATATCAAGGCAAAGAAGATGTTGGTTGATTCCGTTAAAGATCATATTGTTCCGATTGTCTCCAAGTTGAAGACGGCAAGGGACATGTTCAAAACACTAGAGGAGATGTACGAAATCAACAACACTAGCTGGGCACTTGCACTGAAGCAACTACACCATGTGAAGATGGCGAAAGGAGAAACAATGATTGCTTATTTCATGAGGATTTCAGAATTAAGAGATCAACTCTCTACAATTGGTCATGTGATTGATGATAAAGACTTGACCGTGCTTGCTCTCAATGTTCTTCCTTTATCATGGGAGTCCTACATTCAGGGAATTAGTGCAAGATCTAAACTTCCTAAGTTTGATCATTTGAGGGCTGACTGCATTCAAGAGGAGTCAAGGTTGGTGGCTAGAGGCATTGGTCAAAGTTCAACTAATGAAGATATTCATGTTCTCGCCTCTCACTCTTCGAAGAAGAAAGGAAAAGATGGGAAGAAAGGATTCTTCAAGAGGAATTGAGATAAAGGAAATGATGGTGCTCCCGCATTCAAGAAGAAGAGAGACTTATCCAAAGTCCAATGCTTTAGATGTGACAAGTATGGTCACTTTTCCAAGCATTGTCCATCCAGGCCTAAGCAACAGGCCACCATTGCAGATGTTGATGATGCCTCTCCGCAGAAGGACTCTTGTGAATACTTGTTCTATTCGGCATTGTTAAGAAATGTACCTACCGACACCAATACTTGGCTGAATGACAGTAGTGCTTCTTGACACATCACTGGTTGTAAGGAGCATTTATCAAGCTTGGTGGAGAGAGATTCTACTGAACAAGTCATTATTGGAGATGGTGCTAGCTACTCGGTGAAAGGGATTGGGACCTCTACTCTCCATTTGGATTCTGGCATTACACTATAGTTATGTGATGTTCTTTATGTTCCAGGAATCAAGCGTAATCTTATCTCCATTTCAGCTTTAGAAGATAAAGGATATCAAGTTGCCTTCTCCAAAGGCAAAGTACTTGTGTGGATGAAGAATTCCAATTTCAAGACTGCTCAAGTAATTGGTGTTAAGACATGAGAGCCTCTATAGGCTATGCACTCGTACACTTCAGGCATTAGTTCATGATACTTCAAGCTTGTGTGATCTTTGGCATCGAAGATTGGCTCACCTCCACTTTCGAGCTTTACCTATCATGGAGAAGATGGTTACAAGCCTTCCAAAGTTCAACCAGAAGCATGAAGGTACTTGCAAAGGTTGTGCAATGGGTAAGAATACAAAAGCTCCATTCCATAGTAGAGATAGTAAATCTAAATGTATTCTAGATCTCATTCATTCTGATTTATGTGGTCCAATGTCTATTCCTTCTTCGAGTGGTTTCTTGTATTACATTCTTTTTATTGATGACTGCTCTAGAAAGACTTGGATTTATTTTTTGAAAACTAAAGAGTCTAAGGAAGTGTTAGAAAGGTTCAAGGAGTTCAAAGCTCAGGTAGAGAACCTTTCTGGGAAAAGAATCAAAGTCCTAAGATCTGATAATGGAGGAGAGTACACTTCTAGCAACTTTTAGAATTTCTGTGTTGAAGCTGGGATTAAGAGGGAGTTCTGTGTTCCCTATAATCCTCAACATAATGGTGTTGCTGAAAGAAAGAAAATATCGTTCGTGGAAGCAACAAAAGCCATGATTCATGACCAGGATCTGCAAACCTTCCTATGGGAAAAAGCTTCTAGGACTACAGTCTATGTTCAGAATAGAATTCCTCACAGAATCTTGGAGAACATGACTCCTGAAGAAGCCTTTACTGGAAAGAAGCCAGAGGTGAGTCATTTAAGGATCTTTGGATGTCTAGTTTATGTTCATATTCCAAAGGAAAAGAGAACAAAATTGGAGCCTTCTAGCAAGAAGGGAATATTTGTGGGCTACAATGAAACATCAAAAGCCTATAGGATATACATTCCAGGTCAGAAGTTGATTGAGATCAGTAGGGATGTCACATTTGAGGAAGATGTTGCATTCAGGAGATCCAAGGGTACTCATATGGAGATTGATAATGAAGAGTCTCCTCAAGATATGGAAGTTGACCATACCCCTGAGATTCAGAGGGAGATTTCAGATGCAAAGGAAGATATTGATCCAGTTGAGCCCTTGGAACCTACTGATGGGCCTACCGATATTGTGATTGGAAGAAAAAGACCTCTTTGGGCTAGGCAAACTATGCAAGAGGCAGAAAGGTTTGCGGCTCCTAGAGGTACCTTTAGAGAAAGCAAAAGACCACATAAGTTTTCCAGTTATGTTGCTTTGATGAGTCAGATTATTGAGTCCGAGCCTTCCAGTGTTGAGGAAGCTTCTAGTCAACAAGTTTGGAAGGATGCTATGAACGAGGAGTATCAGTCAATTCTCAAGAATGATGTCAGGGACATCGTTCCTAGATCCGAAGGAAAATCTGTGGTGTCTTCAAAATGGCTCTTCAAGATCAAGCATGCGGCTGATGGGAGCATTGAGAAGTACAAGGAAAGATTCGTGGCTAGAGGGTTCTCATAAAAAGAGGGAGTTGACTATGAAGAAACATTTTCTCCTATTGCTTGCTACACTTCTGTCAGAACTATTATTGCCATTGCTGCATCTAGAGGATGGAAGATTCATTAGATGGATGTGAAAACAACTTTTCTGAATGGTGTGATTGAGGAAGAAGTTTATATCGAGCAACCTAATGGATTTGAGGTTACATGGGAAGGAGTCTCATGTTTGTAGGCTGAAGAAGGCCTTGTATGGTTTTAAGCAGGCTCCTCGTGCATGGTACGAAAGGATTGGTCGTTACTTGTCAAGTTTGGGCTTCTCTAAAAATGATGCAGACTCAAATATGTACTTTAAGGTAATTGATGGTGAAGCATTGATTTTGGTTTTGTATGTTGATGATTTGTTTCATCTGGAGAAGAACACCTCATTCTCAAATGTAAGGAGTTGGCTTCTGAGTTTGAAATGAAGGATCTTGGGCTCATGCATTACTTCCTTGGCTTAGAAGTTTGGCAGAAGCCAGATGAGATGATTATAAGTCAAGGGACATATACTATTGACATACTTAAGAGGTTTGATATGATGGATTGCAAATCCATGTCTACACCTATGGAGACCAACCTACATAAGTTAAAAGAGGTTGTAGCTAGTTCAAACTTGGTGGATCCTACAATGTACAGGCAGTTGATTGGGTCCTTGATGTATCTAGTTAACACTAGACCAGATATCTGTTATGCTGTGAGTGCACTTAGTCAGTTCATGTGTGAACTGAGACATATACATCTTGTTGCAACAAAACATATCCTGAGATATCTGCGTGGCACAGTTGGATATGGGTTGAGATATTCTTCAGATGTGGATTTGGAGTTGCATGGTTTTACTGATTCTGATTGGGCAGAGAGTGTCACTGATCGAAAGAGCACCTTTGGATGTTGCTTCAATTTGGGATCTGCTATGATTTCTTGGTGCAGTAGGAAGCAGTCATCTGTAGCATTGAGTACAGTAGAGGCAGAGTATATTGCAACTTGTATGGCAGCTCAGGAAGTAGTGTGGCTTCGTAAGCTCCTTGCAGGATTGTTTGGACAATCAATGGAGCCTACTATCATTCATTGTGATAACCAGAGCTGTGTGAAGCTTTCTGTCAATCTTGTGTTTCATGACAAAACCAAGCATGTTGAGATCAAATACCACTATATCAAAGATATGGTATTGAGGAAAGCTATACAGTTGAGGTATATTAGCACTGATGAGCAGACAGTAGACATTCTCACCAAGCCTCTCTCCAGGATAAAGTTTGTGTACTTTTGAGATAAGCTTGGTATGGTGGAGAATACAACCTTAACTGAGAAGGAGTCTCAGTATCAGTGATCCTCTTTAATGAGTTCTTCTCTGTGAGAGAAATTCGAGGTGAAATCCCTTGATTAATGAGTTCTTCTTTGTAAGAGAAGTTCGAGGTGAAATCTCTTGATTCCACCCTCTGGGAGAGCCATGGTGGATGTCATGTGTGTGACTCCATGACAACATCACGTGAGAGAGTCCGTGATGATTTTCTTGTACTTGTGTTTTCACCCTCTGGGAGAGCCATGGTGAAAGTCATGTTGAGGTGACAACATCACACAAGTGATGAACACTTGTACATACCATACATGGTTGTAGCCATTATGGTTGATAACATGTTGAGGTGATATCTGATATCACGATGAGGTGATATTCTTCTTTTCCACTCATGGTTGTAGCCATAGTGGTATACATCACGGTGAGGTGATATGTTTTGTGTAGCTGGAAGTATACTCCCTAGCTAAGAGGGAGTGTTGATGTTTATTGAGCAGTGTTAGTAGTATTCTTCCAACAATCTTCTTACATGAGATAAATTAAATTATAGCCCATGGCTATTTAATTTATTGAGTCATCAAGAGGCACGATGATTGAAGAGTCATATCCATTTGTTAAGGCCGACATATTATAATGAAGAGGCACAATTAATATTATTATCAAGGCCGACCTTGATATAATGTGAATATTGAGGTGCGAATGTCAAGGTAGCCGACTTCTTGAATATTGGAGACGTGATGTTTCAAGGTGGCCGACTTGACGCATTGGAGAGACGCGACCTCTCCCTTCATATTGTATATATACTCGATGGCCAATTCATTGTTGATCATTCAAATTTCATCCTAGTTCGTTCTCCATCTCATGTGCGATTTCTTCTCAATGCAGTTTGATATCATTAGAGGCTGAGTTTTTCATCAGTGAATTATCTCTTGTATTGCTGTGTTGCATCATTCATTGGTGCTTGTATTTGGGCTTGAATATTGGCCTCTTGTAAGGAGATCATTATTGTATTGATTCAATATATAAGAGATATATTGTTGCTAGTTTTTTTCTCCCTCAAGAGGAGGGTTTTCCCAGGGTATCTGCTATGTTATTGTGTTTGATTTTGAATTAATTCTTTGTGCATTACATCTGATCATAAAACTAACACTACTCACCTACAATACATAATATTTTTGGTTCTTGATTATAACCAATTAACAAACACTCTTTTAACAAAACTAGATAAATGTTTGAAGTTGGCATATCTTAATATTTCATACAAGAAATTTAGTGGATACATTCCTTTAAAGTTGTTAAGATTTCCACATTTAATTTTCTATTTCAACCTTTCACATAATTTATTGGAGGCCCCCTATCTCTAGAACTAGGCAATGTGGAGGAGGTTCAAGCTAATGGTATTTTAGAGAATCTATTTATGATCTATATTCTAAATTCAATAGGAGGTTGGGTAACACTTTAAATTTCAGAGGTCTAACATTAATATAAATGTAATTACTAGCAAAGGTGGAGGTGAAGGTGGAGGTTGAGGTCGAAATGAATTAGAAAAAGAATGGTGGAAGCTATGATAAAAAAAATAGATAAACATGATAAATCTTAATTAATCACTAATTTTTAACTTTGATATGTTAAATCGATTGCTATTAAAAATAAAATCCATTCCATAAAACAAAACAACTATCAATATTAACTAATTTTTTTTTTTAAAGTAACAATTAATAATTATTTAAAAAACTCTCATGAAATTACAAATATTTGTGTCTATAGACACCTTTGAGTACTGTGATCTTTAAAAAGACCACTATTAAACACAACAGAAGTCTTGGTCACATGGCCGTGCCTCCTAATTTTGGACACTCCTCCAAAAAAATAAACTTCTAGTCAAACATCTCCACTATAACAAATACATTACTGGTGCAATTTTTTTGCAGTTATTACTCATAATCGGCTCCTCTGTATTTCAAATTTTAATCGCTTTGCATCAATTCCTGCCTTATTCATATCTCAACCTGTTCAGGCCGATGTCTTGAGAGGCTTAACAATTTCCCAAGTGAAGTCAGGGTCATCTCTTCCAAAGTGACCATAAGCAGCAGTCTTTTGGAACCTTCCATTTCCACCCCTCTTCAAATCCAGATTAATTGAAATCATACCAGGCCTAAAATCAAAACTGTTCTTGATAATATTGAGAATTTCCTTATCAGGAATTTTACCAGTACCATAGGTGTCCACAAACACAGAGAGAGGCTCAGGCACACCAATGGCATATGATACCTGTACAATACACCTTCTGGCAAGCCCAGCTGCAACGATACTCTTGGCAGCCTGCCTAACAATGTAGGCCCCACTGCGGTCCACCTTGGTCGGATCCTTACCACTAAAAGCCCCTCCTCCATGAGCTCCCCATCCACCATATGTGTCAATGATAATTTTCCTTCCTGTCAGCCCTGCATCTCCATGGGGCCCTCCGATCACAAAACGACCAGATGGGTTCAAATGGAATATGGTGTTCTCATCCAGGTACTTTGCAGGGATCACGGGCTTGATCACATGCTGCTTCAGATCAGCAGCAATTTGGTCATTGGTCACCGTCTCGTCATGCTGGGTAGAGATGAGAACAGTATGAACACGCAGGGGAACCATGGCGCCCTTGTCGTTTTTGTACTCGATTGTGACCTGGGTTTTTCCATCGGGTCTCAGCCAAGAACAGGTGCCGTTCTTTCTGACCTCTGTAAGCTTGGCGCCCAGCTTGGTGGCCAAGACATGGGTAAGGGGCATGAGCTCAGGGGTTTCGTCGGTGGCGTACCCGAACATGTGACCCTGGTCCCCTGCTCCAATCTCTTCGGGGCGCTTCGTCAGATGGCCGTGCACGCCCTGGGCAATGTCAGGGCTCTGCTGTTCAATGTTGACGAGCACTCTGCACTTGTCGGCATCGAGACCCACATCGTCGGAGATGAAGCCAATTTCTCTGCAAGTCTTCCGAACGATCTGCTCGTAATCAACATTAGCTTTGGTGGTGATTTCGCCGAAGACCATGACCATGTTGGTCTTGGTACAGGTCTCGCAGGCGACTTTGCTGTCGGGGTCCTGCTCCAGACACGCGTCTAAAACTGCATCCGATACTTGATCGCACAGCTTGTCGGGATGCCCCTCGTTCACCGACTCCGATGTGAACAAGAAAGTCTCCATGGCGATCTGTATTAACAGTTTCCAGCAATTCTTTTAATTATACTACAAAACGAAATCAAAAAGTTGAGGAAAACAACTACACAACTACCATAGTTAGATCAGATCAGAATTACGTCAATTGTGTCAATTGTGTTTGTTTTTCAATAGATCTTCAAATCACACTCAATAATCTATCATCAAAAATAGAGAACTACTAAACTTGATTTGTGATATCAATTGAAAAACAAACATAACTGGATCTAACAACAATCTTATATAAAAGAAGACTAAATTGAAATTGTACTGTTTAAACTATAAATCCCAACTTCAGAGTGCTTACAGCACTCTGTTCCGATGGGAATATCTCTTAAGCTAATCTAGCAGCATAGACTCATACCGTAGGTGATTAGATCTGCTTCTTTCAACTAAAGCCCTTCGAGTCTTTCTTGGTGATGAATGCCTGGGCATGAACCTCCTTAAATAGGTAAGTTTCCCTTCAACAATGCACTTAAACAATGAATTACTTGGTAAAAAAATGTGACAGATCTGTACGTTTCCCGGCCCGTATTGTTTAGGTTCCTGCAGTTGTTGGGGTAGGTAGCATCTCCGGCTTCCACTGTTAAAGGTTTCAATCATGATTTAAACCTTTCTCAATAAGTTAATAATCTTTGAAGGGACCAACTCTGGCTTAACTTCCCTGGATTGCTTGTCAGTGTTAGTTTGGCAGGGGGTGAGTCGTTGTAAGTTGGTATATATTTCTAGGCTTGTTTGTTTTCTGGCATACCCACCTCAAAGCATCTACTGTCTATATTATATTCTTACTGCCAGGCATACAACCAAAACATGTTTTAAAATTGATCAAAGCTCCTGGCCCACTAGGGACCTCATTTTCTTCCCTTTATCTTCGTCATTGAAAAAGCTTTATATACAGTGCTAAAGGTGAACTCATGGATTCAACAGTCACACTATATTGTTTTTACATCATCAAATACTATCATCATAAATATTTCAGTCGATATGTTTATACAGTTATAGTTGTTCTGTCCAATTTGTGTATGGAGTTGTTTTGGGTTATTCTACTTAAACATCATTCAATTCAATGATCTAACAACCAATAGTAATTTTACATCTTATCTATACCAAAAATATATAAATATTTGTCCTATTTTTATTGATCAAAGTTGAACTTTGATTGTTGAACTGGATGACGTTTAAGAATAGTTGTTCTGGACCATCTATCTCTGCTTACAGTTTGTAGTTGATTGTGGTCTTCTTATGGACTGTTATTTCCTATTGTTACAACTTTTTAACTATTTTTCTTATTGTGATCTATTTTCCTTTGAACTCTTAGCTAACTGAAGTCTAAAATTTGTTTATAAATTTTCAACAATATTTGATAATTATATATCCTTCTATCCTTAATTATTAACTGTAAAAATATCAATTCAAACTTATATTCTTAATACAATAAAAAAATCAGTAAAACCTCCTACTATGAACATTATTTACTCCAACCAAAAGTTGTACATCCATATATTTAAGCAATCAAAACTATTATAAACTATGTTGATTCTGGTTTGCAATATCGCTTAAGTAATGAAAACAAGGTCAAACATTTGAAATTGAAGTGACCCATTCACTTTACTTGTCGGTGAAGGGTATGAATAGATCCTCTAACTAGCATAGAGGTTGAGATCTGAAGTGGGTAGGCCCATAGAAATTATAAGGAATATGAAGTCCTCCAAACTTAAGAGTATATGACCCACCATACTCAAAGAATTTCATTGTTACTTCTTTTAAGTATTTTATAAAGAGACATAATACAATTAAAAGAGGAAAAAACATGAAATTTACAAGATACTTTTTAATAAAATAATTATGTTAATTTAGATAGATTATTAAATAAGTAAATTAGATTTGAATTAATATAAAATGAGTTGAATTTAATATATAAGTAAAAATAAAGTTGAAATAAAAATTAAGATATTTAGTTTTTCTAAAAGGGTAATTGTGAATTAGTTGTAAATTGTTAATAGTTGTTTTAGAAATTAATTTTATTCAAGTTTTTAGATTTTGTCTAATTAACGTGTCATTGAATTCTATAATCTTTTAGATAGGATTATTGTTACAATATTAAATATTTTGAAAGTTGTGATTTTGTTTGTGTCAATCTTTTATCTTGGATTTTGCTCTTTCTACTCATGAACATGCATTGAATGAAAATGCAATGTTTATAAACACCTTTGCGAGATCTATGTTAAAGTGTGGAAGTGTGCTAAATTCTCCTTTGTGCCTTGGTCAAGTCCCTTGTTCTTATTTTTACAATGTATAATAATAGATAAAAGGATGACAAAATGGAAGAAGTTGAATATAAGGGAGTCCTTGCTCTAACGATACTTCTTGATTGCTCTTTTATGTTTTAAGTGGTATACATATAATGCTAGTTGCTTGCTTGGATCCCTAAATTATGTCTTATGAATTATCTTTAAATATGCAATCTTAAGTGTTCAATTCAATTTAAGTTTTGTACTCAAGTTGACTAGTAATTGCCATATTTTGGTTTGGGATTAGCTTAAATGAATTAAGGAAATAAGAAGTGATCAAGGTGGACAAAATTGTTGAAAACAAGGTGGAACTAAGCTACAATGTTAACTTATGTATGTGTATTTAAATTTGAAAATAAGATTACCAAATTTGATTATATACATATGTAATTGCACGTTCACCATAATAGAAAAAACAACAAACAAATTTATGACACTAGATTTACATGGACAAACCCTTTCGAGAAAAAACTCCACATGAGAAAAAGAAGGAAAGTATATTATTTATCTTCAAAAGATCTAGATACACCAAAATACACTTCTTTGTTGATTTCTTACAACCCGAATGCTCCATACACCTATAAATAACACAAGATGATACTACCATATCAAGGCTGCAATTTATAGAACTTGTGGGAGGCAAAACCACAATGGTAAATCAAAACAAGAGGTTCCAAAACGACTTGCAAAAGCTCATGCCCCTTCCTTGGAAAACCAAGAGTCATGATAATAAATTATTTAATGTGCACAAGGCTTCAACATGGACGCCTAACCCATAGCCTCTTCAACTTTTGACATTCAAGATGCTCTAGTGACTATTCCACTTCCAGATAGAGAACCAATGGACATTTGTTTCCATCCAAACTTGGTGCCCCAATCAAGACCCTTCACATCCCAATGTGAATGCCTAAGAGGGATAATTTTATCTTCTAGTGATGTGTAACCTCCACCAACATTAAATTTCCTCTTGAAAATGCAATTACAATATGCCAATATTAAATACCCCCCTTTTTCTATGACATCCATTGTCACATTGAAATGCCCTCCTATAATTGTGGATTTTTTTTGTAGAAATATTATTTTTTGGTCACATTTATTCTATTCATTTAAATATGCCTATGGGCCCATATATATATATATTTATAAAACAAATATAATGCTAGATGTGAAGTGTTTTACTTTCCTTGCCGATGTTGGCATGCTTGCATATTTTCTACCTCCAATGAATTTGGGTTCCAGATTGTTCACAAGCCTTCTAAAGCATCATTGAACTCTACAAAATTACCTCTCCATTGTTTCCATTTTGACACCAAGGTGGTTGTTTTAGACTTGTCCATTTTTGTTTTTTGGATTAGGAATGTGTCTTGTTTAGAAATGTCCATTTAACACTTGAACATACACATTGTTAGGAGTGTTGAGGCCCCTAACCTTCCAAGTTAGAATCCTCATGGATTTTTAGGAAGGGTGATTCCCTTCATGTATCTCAACTTCATTTATCCTTTCACCATCCATGCCTATTCAAATCTAGCCTTGTTAGATTTTTGTCCTTTTTACTTTTTTCTCTCCAAACTTTGGTTTCTTATTTTTTTATTAAGTTTGACTCATCAACCTTTCTTCTAGTATGTCAACTTCTTTTGTAAATTCTTTCCTAGATCCATTTTTTGAAGTGTGTCCTCAATCCATGGAGTATCTATCCTCTTGAATATTTTCATTCCTTCCTTCCTCTTCCATGTGCACAAATAGTTCCATGTCCATATCAAAGGAATATTTCTCTTCTATATCTCCATTTGTGCCCTTAATTGGGAAGCTTCCTTCTCTTGAATGCCTAAAGAGGGGTTTCTTGGTGAAGGGTTTTTATTTTGGCCTAAATAGCTTGTTTATCTTTTTATTCTTGCTCGTTGGTGTCACCCCTCCCCAAGGAAACACCTTTCATTTTGTGGACCCTACTTCCTTCCTATGTTCCTCCATTTCAAGCAATAATACATTATATTTGTTGCACTTTATTGACACTAGATTTCTACTTTGATTTTTTGTGATTGTCTCTAATAATTTGTTATAATTTCAATATTTGGTGGAGGTGGGCACTCCAGATTCATCATGACACAAATTTTTGCATACATTCTTGCATATCCATTCCAAATACTATCATCCACCTTGATAACAGACCTCTACAACTTTCCAATCTTTTTAGGATACTCAAGTCTCAATATTTTGAAGGTAAATTATATAGTTTGATCCACAATGGGGTTTTTGTTATTTGTATGGGTGAGTAGGTTGAACTTTAATTCCCTATGCTTCACATAAAGACCTACCCCATCCATTAAATGGGCATCCACTAAGGATCTCCTCTTTTTTCCCAATGACTTATATTCCACTAGAAAGAAAATCCTCATCATGGATTTTATTTTGGTTTATATGACCCACTAGTCCTTGCACTAGTTTTGTACTTTTGTTCATGATGGAAAAATAATGGCCCATTTGATAAAAAGTTTTCACTTGTAAATAGGGGAGCAAGCCCTCAATATTTGAAGCATATAGTGAAATTTCTTCTTTCTACTAAAAGCTATTTTGAACCTTATTCTTTTTCCCCAAACCTTGCATTAGTACTTTCACCTAGATCCTTTTTTCTAGTGCTCTTATTTCAAATCTCTTTTTCAATCATGAATCAACTTGCCTCCATTGCTCTTCCTTCTTTCATTCTCCCTCCACGTTGCTACCATTCTTTCTTGATTTGCTTTCTTCCTTTCTACCTTCCTTTGTTTGTTTGCCATATTTCATCAATATCCCATCAACAAAAATCTAATAATGACTTATTTACTTCTAAGGAGAAAGGTATTTTAAGAAGCTTGCAAAAAGGGGCATTTTTTGGACTTTTTAATAGAAGAAAAGGGGGAGCAAACAACCATATTAATTCATAACCAATCAACAATTATGTTATTTGGAGGACTAATTCCATTTTAACATCACTCCCATTGACATAAAAATCATATTCTCATTAACATAAACATCAACTAACTAATTTTCTTCATAATCAATTAAAAAAATATTAACATTGAGCAATACATTCATTTGGGCCCCTATTCACTTAGAGAAATGAGATAAATAAATCCTCTATAAATATATTTATAATAAATTAACAACATTCATGGAATAAGAGCCATAAAATTCAATATTATGTGATAGAAATAAAGATTGAGCTATGAAATTGAAATAAAGTTTGAAGATACTAAAGAGTTGTAGTTTCATTGGTTGAGCTCAGTTCATAAGGATGATGGTTTATTCCGTGATTATGCCATCCATTAAGGTTCAAATATTGCAGAGGTCTAATTAGACTAGAACCAATCCATAAGTGACACCCCCTTACTCAACATCATAAGAAAAAATGATTTCTAATTTAAATATGATTTGATTCTTCATTTATTTATTAATGTCAAAAGAAATTCTACAATGAAAACATAGGAGCTCAACAATCCGTGTACATAAAAACATGTCCTTAAATCTCATTTATTCTCTATTAATCATGACCATTAAATATGATAAAAATCATGACATCGACCTTTTCTCGAGATTTACGTCCCTTTTGGCGCAATCACTTCATTGATATTTGCATGCCACGTGACCTAGAATTTATTGCGGTAATAACAGATTAACAAGTTCAGATCATTGCAATTGTTTGCCTTTGATTTGCAAACAAGATAGAGGATGAAATTGACGATGGATACAGATCCACTACAACCTAGGCGATGACTTTATAGTTTTAGCAAAGTCTATCAATATAAATGTAAAATATGATAAATAGTCATGATGAATACAAATCATATTTATGTTGTACTCACTAAAGTGAAAAAGAAGATGCTTCAATAAGAAATTACAATGACTAAAATGACTAAATAAAATAGGGTTGGAATTAGAATATAATAAAGATTAGAAAGAAAGATATATTTCCACATTCTTTATATATATTTTAAAATAAATAAATATGCTAATTACTTTCCCATCTCCATATAGAGAAGTTGGCGACTCAGCTCCCTTTGTTTGAAAGATACAAAATCCAACCGTTTCAAAACGCCACCATCTTGCACGGAACGCAAGGCTTTATGAAAATAAATAAGTTGGTATTGAGTGCGAAGTAAAGGGCTTTAATAAAGTGAACTTCATACACAATTCTTTGTTTTTGCAAACTTAGCTTTGAAAGTTTGTAGCCAATATATGTGTTGGTCTCATTCTCTTTTTCATGTTTCAGTTGCGGATTCTTAGTAGAAGCCTTTTTCCAAATAAATTGTTTATATATATATATATTCAAAATGATATATATTTTAAAGTGTTTTTATATGTTAGTTTAGTTTAGTTTATATTGTTTATTTTATTAATTAATTTTAATTTTAATTTTTAAATTAGCGTGTTATAATTGGGATTTACTTTATAATTTTCTATTGTCTTAAATTATTATTTTTTAATCATTTTTATTTACGGAAGAGTTATTTTATTTACTGAAGAGTTATTTTATAGTTATAGTTTTTAAAAATATATCAATTGCGTTTTAATTTTTATTTACATAGTCGTGATATTACACTTTGTATCTTAGTGTCATTGTAGAATATCTCTCAATATAATAAAATATAATATTAAAAATATATAAAAGGTTTACAATAAAAATGTGATCAATTTATATTCACAATTTTAAAAATACCATCAATTAAGATGACCATAATATTAAAACACTAAGAACAAGCAACTATGTTATGGGGAGGTGGAGGAACTCATAGGGAGTTCTTATTTGACAAATCCAAAGCCACCTATCCATCCTAGTTAATAGTTTGATCCCACATCACTAATAGGCTTAACAAACCCTAGACAAGTATAAGATTTCTAACATTGGGAGCTATAATTTTTCTTGTGAGAAAATGTAGATTATCCTTGTCGCATTGATTATGGTAAAATATGGCCCTAGCTACTAGAACAACTACCCTTATGGGTGATCAAAGGACACATGGATGAGTAACTCCATCAAGACGAATCTAACTCATAGTACACATGTCACTCCCCTAATGGTTAAGCATATCCTATTAGTGTTGAAAATCAAGAGCCACTTTCTCATCTTGTGATTGAATCTACAAATAAATAGAAGAAATCACATTCACTTTCTTGATCAACTAGAAGCTACAATCAATATCTTGATAACAAATGTCACATCCCTGCCAAATGCATCCAAGGTGGAAATTGGAGAGAATAAAATAAACTAAAGAAATAATAAAAAATAAAGAAAAGAGTGTAGTCAATGCATTCAAATTAATAAGGCATGAGATACATTATGGGCCTATTGTGTGGGCATTAATCAAGAGAGGACAAGAGGGAGGCACCGGCTTGACTAAGAACTTGTCACACCATTAATAAGCATGACATGGATGAAACAAAACAAGTGTTCGTGCCATTAATAAGCATGGCATCCTTGTCCATGGACGGTGAAATTGTGCAGGTTGCATGGAAAACGAGAGGTCTTTCTAAACAATTTTAAGCCCCCATGGCCCATATCTACTCATTCAAGCTATGTTTGGAAGGGATGATAGAGAGAAAGGGTGTGGAAAGGAGTCACATGGGAACGAAAGGGAAGCAAGTTGCAAAGGCGTTTGGGTTGAGAGCTCAGGTAGGAAATATGGATGTCTAAAATAAAAATGTCAAGTCACATGAACAAAAATGGAGTTGGGAGTCTATAAACCCTTGTGACCCCTTATTCTAGGGACTCCAACTTTGCCTCTAGAAATGGAAGTGAAAGTGCATGGGAGAGGAAAGGAAGACTAGTTTGGATGACAAATAGAGAGTGCTTAAAAAGGGCACATGGGAGTGGAAAGAGGGAAAAACATGAGGAGAAGAAGAAAATGAATGGGAGTGAGATGTCACACACACTATTTGGGAAGGAAATGATTGCAAGATAGATGAGTTGGAGGAAGGACGAAAGGAAGGAAAATGTAGAGGAAGGCAAGGAATATAGGTGACCAAGGTTGAGGCAAGCATGTTTTGAAGAGAATCCTTCAGAATGCCAGCAATGGAGGAGAAAAATAGAGAGTTTGGAGTAAGTAAAAGAGGCACCTGAGAGTCTTCAACCCCCACAACTTCTTCATTTGGAGAAAAAGTGCAATTTTGGGGATAGGAAAACCATAAAACACAATAGCAAGAAGGGCATGAAAGGGGCATTAAGAGACCAAGTGTAGGGATTGAAGACTACAATAGAAATTCACACCCCAAACATCAATTGTTAGCATATCGATTCTCCTATTCTCCTAAGTGGAAAAGATGAAAGCAAATACAAGGTACGTGAACTGTTTGACAAAATGCCTCAATAAAATGTGACATTCCATTTAATCATGAGAATTTCTATTGTACAGAGAGTTATAATTATCATCAATGCATAAGCTGAAGATTCAAACCATAAATATATGAGATTCAAGCAAGTGAAATCATCATTCTTAAACCTACAACTTTAAATATATTTATATATGCGGGGTTGTGTATGTGAGTATGGCTGCATATAGATGGGTGTATACTTAAATAAATGCAAACAAATGTAAATTGTACACACACATAACCAACCTTTATTTAATCACTATTAACAAGGGCTAAATAATGAGTGATTTTGGTGCCCAAAGGGATGTATTTTATTCAACAAGGTGAGGATATTAAATCTTAGTATGTTTAGAATATATCTTTGTAAGGGATAACATAATGCTTCACCACTATGTATTAACAATAAAGATACTACTTGAGATTATCATTGATCATAGACTAAGCAAGATATAAGAAAATAAGGGATTTATTCATGTTGGTTAAATTGTGTAAATAACACAACTATCTTATTGGGCCTAGACATGTGAGGGCATCATTGTAGTATTCCTTAATTACATCTATTGGAAGTTTATATGTGCTTAAATTTCTATACCCTTTTTAATCTCTTATCGACATTGCCTTACTTGCTCAATACTTACTTAATCGAGACTTATTAATGTAGTGGATAAGGACATTATTGATGAAACTAAAACTATAGTTACACTAGATTGTTGCATGCTTAATACAAGGAAACTATCTTTTAATTTGATGGTGTTGTTGAGTATGTTAAAGAAGTAGTGAGAAATTAAATATTTAAATAAGTAATCTTAATTGTTGAATAAATATTTTTTGTTAGTATGGGGTGATCCCACAATAATGGTTTACAATTTTTGGCCAAACTGGACACTGAACTGATTTTTTCTAACTAAATCTTCACATTTGGGCACCTATAGCGACTAAACCGTGAGGAATTTGAAGATGATGCAATCTAGTGATTTGTGACATTTTGTCTGTAGATTCTAAATATATTTTTTTCAAAATTTTTGGAATCAGATTGCACTTCTTTTTCCATCTCCTTCGAAAACTAGTTTTTTTCAGTAAACACCATTTTTTAAGGAGTGATGATCACCATATAACACAACCTTTTTTTCCATGAAGGATAATTTTTTTTTTTTTTTGAATTTATATTTGTAACTACGATATCTAGTGTTTCCAATTGGTTTCATAGTGTTTCATTGAATATTTTTTCCTTAATCAAGTTTCAAAGTCAAACCAATTAGAATTAAGAAATAAGTGGACTGTATAACACAACTTTTTTTGTATGTATCGATTTTTTTGTTGTTGGATCAAGGGCTTCAATATTTGGTGCACTCATATTTTCCAATTTTTTTTTTTGATAATCTTCTATTTTTCCACATGTGTAGAACAAAGAGGTTGATTTTCGGTGAAGAACCTACATTCACAAGAAATAAAAAATAAATATAATAATAAAATTAAATTTATTTAAAATTATACTTTTTTGGAAGCTTATAATAAGGACTACATACTTACAAAAAATAAATTTTAAATGAATTCATTTGATCCCCCAAAAGGTAAATCAAAAGTGGTTTTTTATCAGCATTTTGATAGGTGTAAAAGAGTCTCCGTTATAGGTATGGTTTAAAACTAGCGGGGTTATATTGAAAAGGGGGTTTGATCTAAGGTAGTTTGATCAAACCCTCTTCAATTGGAATGCTTTAAATGAAAATTTTTAAGGCTTAAATCATTATATTTTCTAAAAATATGTGATTTTAGCAAAAATCAGAATCTTCCAAAAATTGTAAACCAACTTTGTGGGATCACCCTATGCTTATAATCAAATGGTTAAACTAAGGTATGGATGTATATGGAAGACAAAGAATTTGAGATTAGGAGGGTTTATAAACCAAAAATTTACTATAATCAAGGTTTGATCATTTGAATAACTCTATATTCAAACTCTAAGTGAAATAAAATGGCAAAGAGTTCTAGGTAAAATCTTTAACCTTAAGATAACCTAGTAATATGAACCAAGAATAATATACAATTAATATTCAATCCTTGGATCATGGTTGCATAATATTGCAAATAATGGTGATTCTATCTAATGGTGTTGCAACCATACTTTACTAAACATATCTTTAATGTTGAAACTCGATATTTTGATAATGCATTGGTACTATGGTAAATGCTTTTTATGGCTACATGACGTCTATCAACCTCTTCAATACAAGAACCTTGATATAGGAATTATCATGTGAACAAAGGAGGGTAACTACTATTTAATTTGACAATGTTGTCAAGAGTGAGTTATGAGAAATCTTATGTAGCATCTCTTGATACCCAACTGATGACCATTAAGGTCGGGATTAGTATAAATGACAAGTTTGAATAAATTATCCAATATATGAACTAAAATATTATAAGTTGTACCATAGTGTAAAAGAAATTGGAAGATTAAGAATATTATTAGTATTTAATTACTATTGGGTTTATATTTTCATATGTTGGTTCAATGGACATAGTGTTTCCAACTCTCTTAAGTAGGATTTAGGCATTGATTATACCTAAAACAAGTTTTTAAATACAATTGGATGTTCTTGAAAGATATCTGTTGACCCCTTGAGTATAAGAGCCTCAATAATGAACCTATTATATAAGTTTCAAGTGGAATTATTTCCTATGGGTTGTGTGAGCCAAGGTAATTTTGTAGTAAGTAATAAGCCTATCCCCTTGGTCAATGAGATGAACCTATAAGAGAGTTAGGGTGTTTAAACAAGATTATAAATAAAATGGGTGGAGTTTGATCCAAGGCCTCGATATCCTTAAGGGGGGAAGTGTTAGAAAAACCTTAATTATGGGAAACTATATATATATATATATATAACCTTTGAGAGACCTGGTAAAGATAACTATGTGTGAATTTGATCTATTTGGAAGCGAGTATGTAGGCAGTCCTTGGGCGAAGGATGTCCTTGTGACCTCAAGTTTGTAGGGGGAGGGTTTAGGGGAAATAACTCCAAGGGTTAGGGTTGTTCCTAATTGGTTTGACCTTCTCTCTTTAGTAGGCTTCGGTTTGAGGCTGAAATGAGTGTCAAATGGGTATGAATGAGTTAAGGAAATCTAATGACTTGTATTTAATAAATGATGTGCTTTTGAATAGTAAATGAATGATGTAAGGGATTTAACAACTCTATAATTAGTATTTGAATATATGTATATGTTGGGTAAAGTCCATCTCGGGTTGGTCCCATGTAACTTGTATGTGTTGTGAAATTGACTCCATATCTAGAGGTATCTATGTATAGGATTGTGTATCTGTTGATTGCGATTGTGATTCATATTATGTATGACCCATCAAAGAGTGAACCTCTAGGATATTTGAGTAGTGACAAACAATCATTGGACTATGCCAATGACCGATGTCTAGGCTACTACTAGGGATTAGTCAACATTTACCTGGTTCACAAAGGTGAAGGTAGTAGGCTACCCTAGTTATGATACGGTCCTAGAAATTGCATGGGTAGGGACCCATCTGTGCAAGTAATGGTAATATGGGGCTAACCGTTGTATTGAGGGGGTTCACTAGCTGTCATTGATAGGCACATAAGTGACCGATGGCAAGTGTTACCTAGGATTGTGAAGAATATAGCTGACAATACTACTAAGGTTGCAAGGTGGTATATGTTGAGAGCTACTTCTTAGGTGGACAAAGTTGTCATCGATAGCTTGTAGAAGATTGGAGGAAAGGATAGGACCCGCAGTGTAGTGCATAATGCACCAATATTCTTTTCTATTTGGGATGCATAATGTACATGTGTTAGTCAACCATTGTGATGTGTAAGCCAATCACTATGTGTATGTAATGTATGTTGGAGCTCGTCACTATGCATTTGTGATGTATGCTGGAGTTTGTCACTATATATGTGATGTATGTTGGAGCTTGTCATTGTGTATTTATGATATATGCTAGAGCCAGTCACTAATGTAAAATCCCCATCTCGAACATAATTTAAAAAAAAAATTCATAACAACTATCAACTTAACTAACCAAGAGTCTTTCATCTTTCATCTAAAGTTTTAATTTCAAAGGTTCTTCAATCATCTTGGAAACAAAAAATCAACATCACCACTTATATGCTTACACTCAAAAGTGTTAAGCTCCTATAACTAGGGCCACTCCTAGACCCATACCTAAACCTCGAGGGTTCATGGTGACCGTGCCTACGTATCCCCTCATGGGAATCAAAGGCTTCGTAGTTCACCCCATAATGTTAGAGGGAGTTCATTCCCTACTCTTGCATGAGATCCTTGATCTCTCTTTTAACCCATGACTATTAATTATGTACATAAAAGATATCAACTTAGCCAATTATAATATAATAATAATAACTTTCCCATCAAGTGTTGGGTCAATACTAAAAATTACCAAACATAAGTGTACAAAAATTCATAATATTCACAAGGGGTCATTCATACCATACTCTCATGTTGAACACCCAAAATACTGGTGGGGGGGTGAATCAATATTCCTTTAAACCAATCAAACATAAACCATACAAATATCAAAATACAAATAACTGCAATGAATGAAAGCATGAAGACAACCACAAAATCATGACACATGAACACCATTATTTTTACGTGGAAAACCTAGAAAGGGAAAACCCACGGTGAGGTTTAGCTCACAATATATTATATCCGAATATAGTATATTATATGAAGGCTCACTGCGAGGACACATTGTTTAGAAAGGCTCATAGCCCAAAGAGAAAGAACAAAGAGGGGTTGGCAACACTACCTATTTGAACTAATATAACAACATCTATCATATGACATATTAAAGTTCCAATGAGGTACAAAATGATCTCCACACTAATCTAAATCAATACTCTACTCTGATTATAATCTACTCAATACTACATCACTCACATGTAGCTGATTCCCCATACATGTCATATATCTCTTCATCACTCACATACGATCTACTCTGCTATCTCCACATCATAATTTTGCTCTCTTATCCCACTCTACAAAATTTCGGTGTTAATCTCCTATATATATCCACATAAGGTGTAACTTTAATTAGGTCAGCCTAATTAGAAGTAACACATAAATTGAGCATGTTGTCCTCAAAACATTTTATCCACACTTAGTGCCTAAATTCAAAATTCAATTTGCATCAAGATAGGTTAGCATGGACCTAAAATAAATCCCACATAAGATAAAGTTACTTGCTTGTCCTTCACAAAACATCAAATGTGTTAGGTCAGCCCAAAAATAGACCTAAAAACAAAATCTTCAATTGTACATGTAATTCTCCAAACGTGCGACCTCAAGGCATGATATTCCTTCGACTTACCATTTAACCGACATCTTTTAGCTTATCTTCATCATCGAAAAACAAAATACTTAACCACGAAGAATGCAGTATCTCCCACACAGATACACTGTACACAAAGTAACTGCAATATACAGGGCTGAGCACTATCATTCACATCTTTCAGAAAAATTCATAGTGTCACAAAAAATTGAGTATAGCTGCAATTGAAGGAATCAAAACTATAGTTAGAATCACAAAAGGTTATACTAACTTGAAGTGAAGTGCAAACCCAAAAACTGATGCATTGAACCACAAACCTGTCAAAGGAAATACTTAGCCAACTTCTTGATAAGTCATACTTTCCAAATTGACTTGCACTGTACATATGTCACCAAAAGTACTTTCAAACTATGCTAGGATGATCATAACAATGTTTAAATCAATGACAACATTGGATCAAACAATACATATACACTTCATGCTCATGTTGCCAAACTGCATCATCAATGACAAACTTCCAACTTCCAACAATCTCCCCCTTTGTCATTAATGGAAACATGCATATCAAAAACATTTTCAAAATATTTTCTCCCCCTTACACATATGTCTCCCAAAAGGATTTCTCCAATCTCCAAGTATTCCCAAGAGTCTTTTCTACAAAAAAATTTGACCAATTTTTTTAGCTATCTCTCTCCCTTTGACATCAATGGCAAAGGACGTGCAAATTTTTTAGTATACTCCCCCTTAGATTGATGTACAGACTCCCCCTTAGAGAGTTGACCCAAATAAAATTTTGTACCATTAATTATGCAAAAAGGAGTTCTAAAAACTTAGAAAAGGATGTATAGAAGTAAAAACTGTCAACTTGAGGATGTAGACCCTTTGAGCTTTTTGCAAAATGTCTTGCCAAGTAGATCTACCTTCTTCCCAAAGCCTTTTTGCTTCTGCTAGTGCCCTGTACTATAACTCAAGCTCCATTAGAGTTTCTTCTCCTTCTTCCACAATACTGGGATTGAGATTTTCCTTTGAAAGTTTATTAGTACCGGTGAGGGCACTTGAGATAGGTTTATGCGTTATCTTTACTAAGTCCCTTAGCTTCATATACTGTTTGATTATCTCTTCTCTAATTCTGTAAGGTGAAGAAGTTGTCATGTAGTTGCATTATGCCAATCCAGGTTTGATTATCTCTTTCACTGGATCATAAGTATATGCTGCACAACTTATTTGTGTTTTAGAATATTTTATGCTTCATGTGTTATTTGACCATTTCAAGCAATATGAAAGTATGTTATGTGCTTCTTCTTCACAAGTTTGAGCATCCTTCAAACATTTTGTAACCTTGTGATGTGCACTTGCACATTTCCTTGTGATATCCACTAGATTCTTTTTTGTAGGCCTTGCCTTTGATTCACTTTTAGCTTGTCCTTTTAGTTCGTAGACATATATCTTGAAAGAATCGAACAAGTGTTTTAAATTTTCTATAGAAGATAATGATGCATCAATGATTGTTCCAAGAGTTATCTCTTGTAAGGATTTTATGGCTTCATCCATTTCTTGTGCATTGGTAGTTTTGATTCTAATTTCATGCTCATGTTGAGCATCATCTATGTGCATTCTTTCTTCTTCAACATTGACATCAATATCCTTTTCCCTTGAGACTTCTTGTTCAACTTTCCTTGTAATCAGAGGGCTATCTGTGCTTTTTCTCTTCTTACCTATCCTCCTAGAGCTTCCGAAGGCTTCTGCACTCATCTCAACTCTAGTCCTATCCTCTAACCTTGATTTATTGAGGTCTTTGGGGCTTTTTAGAAGAACTTCTACATAGTGAACAACTTCTACTTTAGTCACCTCATAGTCTAGTTCTAAAATCCAAATAGACCTTGGTTCGATTGCTTCCATTAAGGAAAAGTCAGTGGATACAAGAAAGTTAATGTCTCTTAAGTATCTTTCCACCACACTCTTAGGAATTCTCATTCTTCCATTCATTCTCCTTGAAACATTCCAAAGAATGCTGCAAGGGCATCATCTTGAGCATCCAAACCTCCAAGTATTTTCATATGATTTTCTATTTGATATGCAATAGGCTCTACATTTGACCAACTTACTTTCCCAATTGCTGAAATAAATCACACAAATGAAACTTAAATTCTCTAAATTTTTACTGTAATCTCCTTTATTATTCCTTCAAAAACCCAATAAAAATTAGACTCCAATTCAACAAGATGTGCGAGATATGTAGATTCCAAAAAAATAGTGTAGAAACCCTAATTCTGCAATAATTCGCTTAATTCTGCTCCAATTCTTTTTAAATCTGGACTTTAGCTTCTTTAATATGTTCTTCAAAAACCCTTTAAAAATCAGAAAAAAATTCGCCAAAATCTGAAAGATATGCTCTTCCAAAAATCGCCTCTAAAATTGAGAAAAACCTTGCCTCTATGGTGCCAAGATCATGCTCTGATACCACTTGTTATGAAATAACTTGCACAATAGAAGAATATGATATGAAATATGCTGCAAATACTTGATAATAACTGAGAATAACAAGCCACTTTGAGGGGAAAACCTCCAAATATCTCTAATGAGAACACACTTCACACTTGATGATGAAATAAGACTCACAACCTCCTATATATACCTATTTATGCCAAGGATATCACCTAGGCCGACTTAGACACACCTATATAAGACTAGGCTGACCTAAACAACTAAATAACAATATACTAATGATAATATGACTTAATAGAGAGTTAAGATAGCCTCAAGTGACTATTCATAACCTGATGTACAATAATATTAAGGGCGAGTAAAAAAATCATGCCTTACCTAATGGAATACGTGCGACTTGAATGTAAGGAGTTTAGCAAAAGTTTCTAAGAAAAAGGAAATTATAATCAAAGTCCAAACAAGAAAGGATGAGTTTGGCATTTTAAGTGCAGCCCATCCATTTCTTTAAAAGATAGAAGTTTATACATTGCTAGAACCACACACTTACACAGGCTTGGGCATAGATAGTAAGAAAAGAAGAATCAAATAAAATACTCTCTCCCAAACAAAGAGAACAACCTTTATTCTGGAATATCCAGTTAACAAGGAGGTTGCGCAGTAAATTCCTTTGACAAAATTTTCAAAAAGACTACAAAAGAATAACGATCTACAGGTTCCTACAATGCGACCTAAGGTTAAATATACTTCCAAATGCGAGGCGCATGTTTAGGAAATTCTTTACAGTTTTCAAAGAGATTAAGACAGGATGAAAGATGTAAGCATTGCCGTGATGAATAAATATTTCTCTTAAGCCAGAATATATAGCATTGTCTATAATGGAACATTATAAAAGCGTATGAAATGAAGATAGTTAAAGGAAAATGCATATGAAAGAAACACAGGCAATTGGTATTATAAATGAAGTATGCTTGCTTACGGTGCAGATTATAAATGGGGTCTGTATTTAACAAAATGAATATATATATCTAATTTTTTTTTTTTTTTAGATCGCAGGAATCGGGTAGCACGTACCCCCTATAAACCGCAGAAGCACCTGTAAACTTTTAACGTGACCCATGGGCGTTGATGATACGCCTTACTCACTTCCGACGGGAGACTAACCTCGATCAGCAGAGTCAAGAACGGAATTCATTTAGCCAACCGAGCTAGGTCACTAATATATATATATATCTAAAATTAATTGTACAATATTTTCATAGTTTTCACAAAGAATGAAATAAAAGAGATGATAACTATAACTTCTGAGATTCAACCTTTAAAATACTACTTAGATTCATTCAGTACGCTAAATTAGATATATCTATAAGTCAACAGATATACAAGAGAATTCAATCTCTGTTTTCAGATCTAAGAATTTACTCTAAACTCTATTTCTTTGTTTTCTTAGCATTTTAATTTTAACAATATTTTCAATAATCTTTGATTGCTTATTCTAACAATTTCTCTATTTTATATGCAGGTTTGATAAACCATTACTTTTCTACAAGTTTATTGAAGAAATTTTATAGAAACTTTAAAAAAAGAAAACCTGAACAATCTTGGAAACCGAGCTGAAATGAATTTTGAACCCTTTTGCTGATTCCACTATCAATTTCCAAACTTCGACGGTGAAATTCAAATCAATCAGCTTCAAATTACGCTTGTAAACAAAATCTAAAAAGAAAAGTTCTTCTGAAACAATTGTCGTGAAACAAACTGCTAAAAACTACCCGTGAAAGTTCTTCCCATGAATGCACAAATACCAATTTTCCAAAAGATCTTAATTCATGCAATTCACTTACAATCATAAAACTTAACTGACAAATCATCTTTGCATTGAAAATAGATCAACTAGTTAAACTTATTCTTTAAAATATTAGAACAGTCCTTTAACTGTCAATCAAAGATTCTTATCTTGTCGAAAATATCTTTCCTTAATAATATCTATTTCACATAATTCAAGTTGCACAATTAAATCAGCAATAATAATATTTTAATTAAAATCATTGCAAAGAATTAACTTTCTCATTTAAAATTCAATAATTTATTTAATTTAATTTAATAAATCAAATTACAAACATTGGTATAAACATTTATAAACATTTAATAAACTTAAATATTAAAAACGCAAAACACAAAACAATATAAAATGAACACAACATAATGAATCGATAAATCGCCACTGTGGTAACATGTAGATACTCGCTCAAAAGAACGAGTAGTTTAACTCCCCACGTACACTTATGAGCTTGATTTGAATTGTGTATGCCTGCCCCAAAATGCCACCGCACCGTCCCAGAAACATCAACAAGAATACATAAACTTATGTTAGAGCCAACGTGAATAAGAACGTACCGCAGCGTGGTACTCACGCACGAGTAATGCCATACTGGTTCTTCACCGACATAGATGAAAGATAAACGCCACTAACCATCTCAAAGGATAGTAAATTCCATGCCAATGAATAGCGAAGGAAATTAACCATACTATGAAACATGTCTTATCCTCAAAGATCATCAAACTAACCATAACCAGATAACTGTGATGTCAATGTATCATCCACCAAAAGCAAAACAACATAGTATCATAGTGAACCAAAGCATCATCGCTGCAGACTAACTAAAATAAGATGTCTAAATTGAGGGACACTTACATTTACACTTGCCAATTATATTTTAAAACCACATCTCGACGATTTTGTTAAACAATTGATCTACCTTGTGTATGCTTCCACATTTTGTATATACATTTATGGGAGTAGTTATAAGTATGTAATATAATACATCATTTCTCATTCCTTTTTTATGGATGTGCATACCCATTTGCAAAGCTTCCATTTTGTTATAGGTATGGGGGATGTTGGAAAATGCTTTGGAATTTGGTTTACACTCCTAGAAATTGCATTTTGCTTGAAATTTCTCAAAAGCCTTTTCAAAAAATCCATTTTGTGCATACCTTGCAATCATTGTAGTCCATGAGGACATATCTCATTGAGGAATTTTGTCAAAAACTTAATGTGCCTTGTCTATACATGTTTACCAAAGCATTTTATCAAACATGTTAGACAAGGCAATGAGCTATTTGAAAATATGCCTCAAAGAAAGGCGGTCTCATGGTGATGGACACCACCATGAGCCCACATTTCTTTGAGGAATTTTTTCAAACAACTCACTACCTTGTCAATGTGGTAGCATAGATAAGGTAGTGAGTTGTTTACCTTGTCAATGCACACATACATTGACAAGGCAGCAAGATGTTTGAAAAAGTGCCTCATAGACCCCATTTCTATGAGGCATTTTTTCAACGAGCTCATATCACTATGACACCCCATTTCTATAAGGTATTTTTTCAAACAGTTCACTACCTTGTTTATGCTACCACATTTTGCATACATGTCTACCAAAACATTTTTTCAAACAATTCACATGCCTTGTCCATGCTTCCACATTACTGTTAAGGGAGTTGCAATTATAACATTTGACAAAAATCCTTGTTTCTTTCAATGTTTTGATTGATGCCCATACCTTGTTCCAAAGGTAGGATGTTGACAAAAGTTGTTGAATTTGAATTTATAGTCAAGCCAATTGTATTTTCTTGAAAGTTTTTAATGTCTTTTAAAAAATCCATTTTGTTCCTATCTTGCAATCATGACATTCCATGAGACCACATTTGTTTAAGACATTCCATCAAAAAATTCATGTGAGATTTGTCTATGCTACCACATTTTGCATACATTTCTACTTGTGGACATTATATTGGTAGGTCATACATTAGAAAATGGCTAGAGAAAAGTCACATTCAATAAATTCTTGCAAGGTAGAAATACTTTAAAAAAAATAACTTTCCATTTTCCTTGTGTTCTTATTGCACTTCTGTATTCATCATGGTTGAGTGACATTTACTCTTCTACAAGATGATTGTAAGTATTTTTTATGAAGGGTTGAATGACATATATTTTATTTATTTGTATGGATTCATTTTTAAGGAACTAATATTTGTCTCTTTATCATGCTGCAGATAAAATTCTCTGTTATGCCAAGGAAACGATCAAGGATTAAACCAATATAGGAAGAGATAGAACCTAAGAATGCAAAGAAAGCAACATATATGAGGAAACATCGTGAGGAGAAGAAATTATAAACAATTATCAAAGACATGCCAATTGAAGAGGAACTTCAACCATCAACAAGAGATATGGAATTGGCGACACAAAGGGAACAAATGTGAAACCTTCGTGCTATGAGAAATTTGAATACCGTAGTTTTAGAGACACACCCTCTACCGCAAGTGAAGATGTAGGGAAACCATCTACCGCATCTCAAGTTCAGAGTACATCATCACTCACATGTGAAGAAGGAGGTACGCCATCATTCCCATCTCAACCTCAAGGTACATCATCTATTCCATCCTTGATCGAAGGTATGCCATCTATCCTATCTCATTTAAATATTGATGAAATTCCTAATGTTGAGATGAATTTAACTTTGAAAACACCACTCAGAATTTTGCATAGAAAGCCAAAGTATTTTATTAATATTGATGATAATATTTTGCAGCCAATGGAAGGTAAGATTCCAAAACACACTTTTAGAAGATATGCTCATAAGATTTGGAGAGTGTTCTTTGAAAATTTAAATGAGACCGCAAGATGTCAACTATTTGTTGAAATGATGTGAAGTATAAAGTATAGGTCCATCATGAATATTTTTGGGTTGAGAACATTTGATGCTTCAAGTGAAAAAACTATTGTCAAGAATCTAATGAGTGCATATGAGAGTGTGGTTAAGACCTCACGCTCAAAAGATAGTAATGTCACACAATGTGTCATTACATAGACAATAAAAAGTAATCAAAAGAGGAAAGCTCATCTCATTAGAAAGATGAGTCAAGAATTGAGAATTAATAAAAAAACTTTATCAAGAGCTATTCAAAGGTGCCAAAGAATTGAGGACACCGATTCCAATGAATTATGGGCATTCTTAAGGAGACTGCCATGAAAAGATAAACTAATTATTGAAACATTGAGATCACTAATTGAAGAATTTTGGAAGAATAACACAAGGGTATCTCCGAATCAAAAGGATGTGGTAAGAAGGAGAATCAGTAGTCGAAATCATGAGCCACATCTGAAGCATTTTTTGGATATGACTCATATACAAATTTTTCACAAATTTCAAGAGATGTATCCTCAAATTAAAGTTTGTCAAATATAAAATGCTAAAACCTTTTTATGTCAAGATAAATCACACACACACAACTTGTTGTTGTAGATTACACATTACATTTTCTAACCATTTTGATGTTTATCCTTCTATATGTTTAGATTTGTATACTAACAATGTTTTGCAGGATTGTGGCATACATGCCCCACCAACATCTTTAAGAGACTTCATATCAAAAAATTTATGTAAAAGAGAGGAAGGTCAAATATTCTATAGGAAATTATGCTTGGATGACACGTACTGACATTGTGGTGGCTTGCAACGTATGCCAATATGTGAACATATGGAAAGAACACATTCGGTTGGAAATAAACTAGTAGAGTTCGACAAGTATAAAACAATGGCCTACAATACAAAAGATGGTAAAGAAGAAAAAATGTGTAATTTGGTTATTCAAAAGATTCCAATGTATCAGTTTATGTCTACATTTCATGACAATATAGTGTATGAGTATGCAAGGAATACCCATAGAGCTCAATGGTTGGACTTGCAATTCAAGTTATGCAAGGACACCTTTCCAATTGGTAGCATTGTTTCAGTCATCGACTTTGCAGAGAACTACACTCTACAACCACAACATGAGGTGCAATCACAATATTACAACTCCACACAAGTTTCTATATTTGTGCACATACCATTCATTCATGCAGTTGATAGTACAAAGGATAACTAGAAGGTATTGAGGGAGTACCACTTTTACATTAGTGACAATTGAAAACATTTTATAGATTTTGTGCAAGGTTGTTTTTAGTTGTTCTACAATAATTTAGCTAGGAGAGGCATATCATATAGTCAGCATACAATATGGTCAAATAACTATGTATCACAATTCAAATAACTATGAATCACAATTCAAGAACTTACAGATGTTCTATTGGTTGAGTAGGATGCATGTTATTACAGGTGTTCAACATATGTGGAACTTTTGTGAGGTTAGGCATGGAAATGGGGAGTATGATGGTGTAGGAGCATGTATCAAAAAAGCATTAGCATGAGAAGAGTTAAAGTATAAATTATATAATGCAAAGTTGAAAGATGTAAAATCAATTGTTGAGTGGTGTAATGCTTTGATGGGTCCAAGTAATTAAGGTAAGTCTTCAGTTCGTATAGTTTTTTGGTTCATAGATAATACTAACATTGCACCATATGAAGATTATTGTACACTGACAAGATCAAGTGAGATACACTCTTTCCTTAGCTTGAATTTAGGTTCATGGAGTATCCATACATGAAAGATGGCATGCTTTTGTTCTTCATGTACAATTCAATCCTAGAATGAGTGCGAGTCAAAGGAGTGGGTTGATAAATGGTGGTTAAGTTATCTTAGCCCACTTCACATGTATTGACCCTTGATGACATTAGAACTGACACAGATGGAATCATCGGTTGAATTTGACCACATATCAAATATAGTTCAACTAGGTAATATATCTAATTGCATAGTTTTTTAAATTCCTAATGTTATCTTACTTTATAGTGTTTTTGTAATGCTGACTAATTTCATCTAATTTGCTGCACATATCAATGTAGGGTATGTTTATGCAGTTATTGTAGATGAAAACAATGAAGAGGGAACAAATTGTTACTTGTGTCATTATGTCGAGGCAAAAAATAAATTGGAGGCCCCAGTTATAAATGGAGAAAACATCGAATACCCTACAAAATTGATGGTTGTTATTGGAACATGGCTTAGAAGGTACCCGCATAAGAGTGTTATGTTTGGCTGTTTCAGGACTTTGACACACATCAAAAGATTCTTCATTACTTGAACCTTGTCGTGGCATCCAATGTTCATTTGATCAAATATGAGGGTAGACCTTTGAACAAGACCTTGTGGAAGGTGCATGAGTCTGACTATGAGGCAATACTTGACACAATAAAGAGTAGAGCATACTCAGATGGTTTGTTGGGTTAATTTGTAAGTATGTACATTGGTTCTTATTAATTTGTAAGTATGCACATTAATTTGTATTAAAATTTCTAAGTATGCACATCAAGATTATTTGATAGTTAGACCTTTCATTTCTATATTTCAAGTTTACATATGTATTGGTTCCAAGTTTACATATGTTTTAGTTCCACGTTTACATATGAATATTGGGCAGATTATATGTTTTGGTTCAATGTGGTAGCATAGACAAGGTAGTGAGCTATTTGAAAAAATGCCTCAAAGAAATGGGGTCTCCTGGTGACATATTTTTTCAAATAGCTCACTACCTTGTCTATGCTACCACATTGACACGTCACCATGAGACCCCATTTCTTGGAGACATTTTTTCAAACAACTCACTACCTTGTCATTGCTATCACATTGACAAGGTATCGAGTTGTTTGAAAAAATGCCTTGAAGAAATGGGGTCTCATGGTGATGTACATCACCATGAGACCCCATTTCTTTGAGGCATTTTTTCAAACAAATCACTACCTTCTATTTAATATTTCAAACAATATTCCTTCTAACTCCACTTATAGATAGGTGAATTTGCTATTAATTCATTGGTCGTGAGTTCATTATTTGACTCAATAGAAGTTGGTCCACTTGATTATGTAGTCAATTTTCAATAATTTATTTTTTATTCATCATCTCATTCTATCATTCATCCTATTGATTTTGGCATACCTTTGTGACAATGAATATTTTTACTCAATGATTAACCACTAGCAATACATCCTTAAAAAAACCAGTTCGATTGATCTCTTAAAAAATGTATGTTTGTGCCCTCTCCTCTTACATTTTATACCATTTTAATTAACATCCTAAATTTAGTAATGTGTAAATGCATTATTTTACATTATAAATCTAAACTCTAACTTTGACTATATTTTTCTCATATTGTCCTTTTATTAGTTTTCCTACAAGGTAACAATGACAAGGTAGTGAGCTGTTTAAAAAAATGCTTAAAAGAAATGGGGTATCATGGTGATGTGGACACTCCATTTATTTGATGCATTTCCTCTAAAACAACCTCTCTTGGTTTTTGATAGCTCCAAGTCATTTTCCCATGGTGAACAAATTTCAATTGATGGAAAACAAGACATTTGCATGTAGTGTAAAGTTGGAAAGTGGTGTAAATTTCATTCTATTCATCATATGACTAAACCGAATATTCAAAAACATCCATATGGGTGGGTTCATGCTAGGAAATGTCCTCTTTCATACCCAAACACGCCGAAATAGTCTGAGCCACATTCTACGGTGAAGTCTCTTAAGAGACCAAAGTGAAAAAGGGTAGAAAAATTTGACTAGTGATTACTCAGAAATCGTGGCACTTGGAAACATTTCGTCTAAGGATACAGGATCATGTAAGGCCCCTCTACAATAACCTCTCAATTTTTGATAGCTCCAAGTTCTTTTCCCTTGGAGAAAAAAATTTAGTTGATGGAAAATGTGTCAGTTGCATGTAGTGTAAAGTTGGAAAGTGGTGTAACTTTCATTCTGTTCATCATATGAGCAAACCAAATTTTCCAAAAAATATGTATGGGTGGGTTTATGCTAGGAAAGGTCCTCTTTTGCACCTGAACATGCTGAAATAGTCCAAGCTAAATTCTACTAGTGAAGTCTCTTAAGAGACCAAAGTACAAAAGGGTATCAAACTTCGATGAGCGATTACTTAGAAATCATGGTACTTGGAAATATTCTATTTGAGGCTACGAGATCATGTAGGCCCCCTCTACAATAACCTATATCAGTTTTTGACAGCTCCAAGTTGTTTGCCCATGGTGAACAAATTTCAATTGATGGAAAACAGATCAATTGCATGTAGTATAAAGTTGGAAAGTGGTGTAACTTTCATTATGTTTGTCATTTGACCAAACCATAGACGTGGAATGGTAGATGTATTCCTCAATCATATAAAGCATGAAGCATACACATGAAGCATGAAACATGGAGCATTACTATATTCATGTATGATTGATTTAATGTTCAATAATCTTATAGGAGATAATTTTCAAACTTTATTATATATTTACAATTATAGAAAAGAAGAGTGTATGGAAAACACTTGGATTTTAAATATTTAAAGTAAACCATCTACAAATATCTATTTAAGTGTGGATTTATAATGAAAATATGGACCCCATCAATAAAAAGGATTTGTATTAACCAAATAGCCATGCAGACATACATCAATATATGTCAATATAAGTATAATATATATATAAAATAGCCATATAGGCTTACAAGAATTCCATATAGGAATACAATGTCAAGTATATGCAATACAAAATATGTCCAAAAATGCCATATATGCATACAACAAAGGACCCCAATCAAAATTCATTTCCCTCTAGGTGAAGGAAACAAATGGGTGGCCTTTGTTGGTCGGGGGGATGGTGATGCGTATGAAACTTGTTTACTTTGAATTTGAGGGATGATCCTCCTATTTAGTTCCTCATCAAGCTTTAGTTGTTACAATAACACGCAAAGACATTAATATATAGAAATTACATTACAAAAATGATATATTTAACAAAATAATCACTTACCGCCGCCAAATGATATCTCTCCCCAAGCGGAAGATCCGCATGCTTAGGCTTTAGCATGCCAAATACCTATAGAAACCATCTAAATAGAAATTAAACTACAAATCAACAATCATTTTATTTTTCAATAATAAACATCTATAATGACAAATGTAATTTAAAATTTACTAATTTGTCTCATATCCCCGTGAGATCCATCGAGCTATCTATTGCAGAAGATACACCACACTTCATTTCCCTATCAACATCAGGAGGTGTTTCTACTTCCATCATCTGAAAATAAAACAAAAAATTATTCAATCACGAAAACTAGAATAGTGATGTAGGTCATGGATGATAATGTATGAGATAATCAACAAAATTTTGAGTACTTATTGAACTATATATTTATGACTATTATGCTTACTATTTTCCCTATCCATAGCTTGTTTGAAAATACCTATTTTAGGATTTTATCCATAGTAGTAAGGCAGTGAATTGTTTGATAAAATGCTTTGGTAGACATGTATGAAAAATGTGGTAGCATAGAGAAGGTAGTGAACTGTTTGAAAAAATGACTCAAAGAAATGCGGTCTCATGGTGATGGAATGCCATGAAATTTTTTCTTTTCATGGCATTCCATCACCATGAGACCACATTTATTTGAGGCATTTTTTCAAACAGTTCATTGCATTCTCTATGCTATTATGTTGGGATGGGGTTGATGGTATAGTGTGGTATTGGTTATGAGATGGAGGGGGATCGTGACATGAAGAGGGAGGGGTGTTTTGATCATGAGGGGAAGAGGATCATTAGATGGGGTGGAAGGTGTATTTTGAGACCATATTTCGAGAGTGATCATACAATGGAGTGGAAGAGGTACTTTGATCTGGAATGGAAGGATATCGTTAGATGAAGTGGGGGAGAGGGGATTGTGAGAGGGGGGTAAAGGGATACATTGCTCTTGAGATGGAAATATATCATTAGATGAGAATGGAAGGGATATGTTTTTCTTGATTGGAAATGTGATCATGAGATGGAAGGTGATCATTTGATGGAGAAGGGTTTTCTTGATCTTTATATGGAGGGGAATCTATGTTAGCATGCTTTGGATTAGGAAATGGACATAGTTAGTTTGATATGGATGGTGTGATGAGGGAGGAAGGTTTTATACGCTCTTCAACTTGGATAGATGGATTGATAGGGGATTCATTTTAGATTTAGGGTATTAGGGTTTATCTTGATGTGGGGGTGATGAAGGTGGATGCATGATATGGGAAGATTGCACCACTTTGTTTTTGCATGCGAAAACAACCACCTTTGTAAATAGTCCTTGGAGGAAGTTATTATGAGATACATGGGATGACTTTGCTTAGTAATAGTGGGGTAATGTAGATTTTAAGGATGTGGGATATGAACAAGTGGAATAAGAGGTGGAAGCTTACATGGATTGGTAAATTGAGGATGAGGATGAGGACCTTGAAAAGGATTTGGAGGGAAATTTTGGATAAAGGCTTGATTTCCATTGTCAAAGGAAGGGGAAGGATAAGCAAGAGGAGATGGATTAGTATTGGATGAAGCTAGGGAGGATGGACGCTTAGAACCAATACCAAGGAGACATCTAAGAATGGCATCCTTATAATTATGGAAGTAGTAGGTGAGGATAAAATTAGTGGTGGTGGATGGGAATGATATGGATGGGACTTGAGGGGAGCTTTGGATGGGATATTGGTGGAAAATTGGAGCATTTTGTCTATTAAAAATGAATTTAAGGTGATCCACAATGCTCTCATTGTTATCATTGGGATTATATTCAAGTTGGTCAAAAAGGCTATCCTCATCATCATCAATATGGTTGGGGTTGGTTAGAATGGATGAAGTTGGATTAGAATAGATTAGGTTGGATGGAGGATATATTAGATGGTTAGACATAGTGGAGGATTGATTGAAAGAAAGATTGGTATTGATTTTGGATGAGGATGGAAATTAGGATGATGGATAGAAATGAAATTGGGGATTGGGAGAATAGGATCTAAGGATGAAGATGGAGGATGGGATTAGATTTGGGGATCAAATCCAGTACCTTAAAATGATTTGATTTGATTAAATAGGATTATCTATTCTTTAGGTAGTGAGCTATTTGAAAAAATGCCTCGAAGGAGTGTGGTCTCATGGTGATGGAATGCCATTCCATCACCATGAGACCACACTTCTTTGAGGAATTTTTTCAAACAACTCACTGCCTTGTCTATGCTATTGCTTACTATTATTCTTTGATATTTTTTTTTGAAGCATCCATAGTTTGTTGGAAAACACCTATTTTAGGATTTTAGCCATAGCAGCAAGGAAGTGAATTGTTTGATAAAATGCTTTGGTAGATATGTATGGAAAATGTGGTAGCATAGAAAAGGTGGTGAGATGTTTGAAAAAATGCCTCAAAGAAATGTGGTCTCATGGTGATGGTCATCACCATAAGACCACATTTCTTTGAGGTATTTTAAAAATAGCTCATTGCCTTGTCTATGCTATTGCTTACTGTTATGCTTTGATAGATTTTTCCAAGCATCCATAACATAAACAAGGCAATGAATTGTTTGAAAAAGTGCCTCAATAAAATGTGCTCTCATGAAATTCCATGACAAGAAAATGCAATTGGCAGCTACTCCTAGTTATTAGTTATGCTATTTGAAGTAATTTCATCGTTGCTTATGTTGTCTTCCTAGAAAACTATATTGTAATTGAAATTTTGTCATCTATCAAAACCTAGTTATAAGTTATGCAATGTGAAGTAATGCAAGTTGAGTTTGAAAGATGTGCAATGCAATGTCATGAATGATATGAATATAAACTACACAAATCTATTAAGTAAAATTCATTAGTTAAACTCTTTATTCTATTACCTGAGTGAAGCTTTGAACTCCACTACCACTGGGAGGTTTTGCCATGAAATCTCCAATATTAACCTATTCAACATCCAAAATAAGATATTAGAATACCATTCATATAAAAATTCTATTCACATGTAATATTTATAATTGTTTACTAGTTACATACCTCAGTAGTACATGTTGTGGAGTAATACAGAGGTGGAGGACCGGTAAAAATAGTATGAACAATATGACCTTGAAATTTCATTACAATAATTAAAATAAACTAGTTAATTTTGCATTTCAAAAATGAAGTCAAAAAAATTAAATTCAATGAACATGCTAACATTTA
>VDFB02083642.1:88977-136829 GCA_007258455.2 Sequoia sempervirens
GAATGGACAACAAGGATTGACAACACCTAGTTGAGTTAAGTTGGTATTGACATGGAGACCTTAGTATAGAGTACACCAAGCAAGGTGGGAAAATTTGAGCTCAAAGATAGCTTACCAAACAATATTATATAACAAAACTTTTTTCCTTTGTATTTATTTAAGTCAAAAACTTTTACAATTCTAATATAGCTTAAAAATATAAATGTCCATCTATCTTGACACTTACTATTTTATAATGTGTCTTCTACTATTTAGTTAAATAAAGGAGTTTATTTGTCATGACTATTTGGTGTCTTTAGACATAGTGTAATGGTTTAAATAGTTGTGAGTTTTGTGTAGGCATTAAAAAAGTTTAATGCTCAATTTTCACCCCTTTTACAATTAAAAAAAAATGGGATAGGTAGCAAGCTTAATATGATTTTGTTTCTATCCCGATGATGTATCACAAAGTGTGATTTGAAATGTTGATTCAAAATTTTGCATAGAACCAAATCCATAAACAACAAAATTCGATAATATGGATTGTGGAAATCTAATAGCATTGAAATTTAATAGGTTTGATTTTAAGAAAATTTCATAGTTAATTGTGTTTGAGTCAAATTAGTAGTCTTGAAAAAAACAAACTCTTTGAAAATCTAATTAATTTCTTCTTATAAACGTCATCCAAATACATAGAATTCCAAATAAACCATTCAACATCATAAAAATAAATTCTTAAAAACTACTATTTATAAAATATATCAATAAATTTGACTCAAAACCCACATAATTGAATCCTAATACAAAATCTATTTACTTTTTATCTTTAATATCATTTTCCATGAACTCATAGACAATTTTTTTTTTTTTTTATTTCTTTGTCATCAATGCAACATTTTTTTCCTTAATCCAATTAAAAAAAAAATGTGGGTAATGTTGTTGTTTGTCCAAGGGGGATTACAAAGGTCTCCATCATTGTTTGGTAGGGTTAAATTAGTGGTTGGTGAGTTTTATTTTGTTATTAACATCATTTTTGTTTTCTTGTTTGATAGTCCTCTTTACCAAACACATACTGGCTTAGCAGGTCAACAAAGAAAATAAAATAATAATGAAGACTTTGAATTTATTATTGTCAAAGCGTGTATATTTCACTTGGTATGTGCAGACAGTCATGCAAACGGATTCCAAATGACCTGCTTCATGTTTATCGGACACGTGTACATATGCCCGGCGACTAAGGTTACCGCGTACGGCCGCATGGGTCTGTTTACCGGACTTTTCCCGTGTTTCCATTTGAACGCCAAAAACGCGTATGGAGTTTTACATGACATTTTATGTAAGATATTTTAGGGGCCCCACGCTGCAGATTTATTTATTTTTTCTGATGAAAAATTTAATTAAAAAATGAAATGTTCTTATTTTATAATAAAAAATTAAAAAGTGAAAACTTCAGCTATACTGTTAGTATTTTAAATTTTTTTTTTAAAGAATTTAAAAATATTTTTTATAAAAAATAATGCTAATAAATGTTGATGATTGATAAGTTAAAAATTAGAAATATTATTTAAAATAGTATTGAATTTAATACAACTTTTAATATATTAGTTATTATTGGCATACTTGTTATAATTAGTATACAAGTTAGTTTCAATCAATTAGTTACAATTAATATTATTTTTTTCTATGGATTTTTTTTAATTTTTTTCTTTTCTACATATTTTTTATTAATCAAGTTATTGTAAATTAATATATTTTTTAAATATGTAATTTATTATTATTTTTCTATCTTTATTGTATTTTATTCATTTTTTAATAATTTAAATTTATTAAACAAAATGTTTTATATGAAAATGATTATGTTGAAAGTCAATGGACTTGTTATTAATTTAGAATATTTTCTTTATGGGTCAAAGTTATTTTTTCCATAAAATGTATTTAAGGTTATTAAACATACATTTATGTTTATATCACTATATTGAATAGTATCATTATTCATTTAGTGGAGTTAGTTGATGCATGTGAATACAAAATATAAGTCATGAGTTTGAACTTCAATTTATTTTTTAAATGATAAGATGATCATACACACAATTTATTTTCTAAATGACAAGATGATCATACATGCAATTTATTTTCTAAATGACAAGATGCCCATATACATGTATTTAATGACTATAAATACATTATATATAGAAAACAAACTTCAACTTAAATTTGAATATTATTTTTCATATTAAATGTTGTAACAAAATAAAAGTACAAAAGTATGGTTGTTATTTTTCACATTAAAATAAAATACAAAATATTGTTAAAATTTGAAGTTCATTAATGTTAAATGTTGTAATAGGAAAAAAATACAAAATAATGTTTTAGATGAATTTTTATTTTTAAATTAAAAAATTAAATTTTGTAAAATATGGATTTATAATGCTATTTCAAAATGGACGGTCACAAATCTATGTTGAAGTATAGATGATAAGGTGGCTCTTGATGTTTGTATTTTTGAGGGAAAGAGGGTTGGGTAGTTAGGGGAGAGGGGCCCATAGTGGAGCACCCTAACTTCATGTTTCTCAAAATCCTACATAGAATTTCAAATCAGTCCCAATTTTGTAGAGCAGTTTATTTACTCACCTGCTTAAAAAATTTAATTTTAGGGTCACATCATCAAATATGATGCCACATCAACATTTTTTGTTAAGGTATTAAAAAAGGCCCAAAAAAAAATGTGAGACCGATAGTGGTGCATTTAGTTATGTTTTATTGGTGCGTTGTGGCATCACATGATTTGTCAATTTGTGTACTTTATGGATAAAAAGTGTTTTGCAATTGGTTATTAAGATGCTTCACTATGAGGCCCACTGAGGACTACTTCTATCCCCACTATTGGAGCCCGCTCCACTATGGGCTCCTCTCCCCTACATTTAATCTACTTTTTAGATAGAAAAGATGGCATTTTATTTTAAGATTTGAGATGAGTAATTCTTCACATAAACCAAGTTCTACAATTTCATTTTTTTTGTTTTGATATATATAAATAAATTTGTTTATTAGTAAATTTGAATAAAACTGGTATAAATTTTAAAATATTTTTAGGTTAATTATTTCTATCTTTTTAAATTTATTAAATGGGTTAAGTTAAATCATAATATATATATGTGTGTGTGTATATATGTGTATATATATGTATATGTCTATATATATATGTGTGTGTGTATATGTGTGTGTGTGTATATGTATAGTGTTTAATAGGTTTAAATATGTTTTTTTAATTTTTAATTTTATTTAATAATTATTTTATTTTTCTTTGAAGAGCTATTTATATGTAACTTTTAATTTTATTTTTGAAAAAATTATCATTCATTATTTCACTAATTTAGTATTAGGTTTAGTACAAATTTATTTAAGTAGGGATGTTAGGATACACTTTTTACATATAAATAGGTTAATGGATGAACAAGTCCTTTAACCCATGTGACATGACATGGTGCAAAGGGGCCATGCATTGTGTACAAAGGTCATATTGTGTATGCACGTGGGGATGTACAAGATTCAAGAGAATTTGACCAAGGTTAGTGTGTGCAAGTGAGGGATTAGTGGGTTAATTAATTTTAGGTCACTAATGAAAAGTGGACAAAAAATGCAATTAAATATAGACATATTTATTTAATTTTTGGAAAGGGGATAGGAGACTTAGGTAAATAATAATTATATTTATTAACCTAAGGTGGACATTAGAAGAAAGATGATTAAGTGATTTTAGGCTAGCAATGGGATTGGGTGAATAATGACTATTAATTAAATAATAAAATGGAATAATTAATAATGGGTGAAAAAAGATAATTAATTGAATAAATAAGGATTATTCAATCAATTATAAAGTAAATGGTTGGCTTATTAAGTGATTGATGATGTGTCAATTTTATGTATCTACATTTTGCTCCTCTTTAAAGTGGTGTTACGAAGTAGCATCATTTCAAAGAAAAATAAAACATGTTGGAAGAAAGGGTTAGATAAGGTACCGCATTTATTCAAAGGAGTGACTAAGAGGAATAATGATGCCCCCTTGAGAGGAGAGGTGGGTTTGGAGAACACAAGTGTGCTCTTGAAATGGGTGAAAATATGCAAGGTAGATGGGATAGAAGAGGGATAAGCATTGGAAGGGATGAGGGACAATGGAGGGAGGATGAAATACCTAGTTATGTTGTATTGGATCAAGCTCTCTTTATTTGATATTGCATGAGACATTATGCGCCAATGTATAAGAAACCAAGGTGATGATGTGTCCCAGAAAAAGACATGTCACACATAACCCTATGTTGTATAGCACCATGATATGGAAGACCATGATACCACTATAGCAGGTAAGCTACATAGATTGATATAGATGCAAGAAAATGATAATTCACATAAATGAGCAATCAAGGATAAATAATACAATTCAAATGCAAATTGAGATGTTGCCCTGGTCAAGTTGAAAAAGAAAGATTGATTGATGATGATGGAGGTATTATTGATGTGGAAATGATATATCTCAAAACAACACAAGCATTAGTAATGATATATCCCAATTATAATCATGGATTAGATTTTGATCAATGATTGCAATAAGGCTGGGAACAAGAACAAGGTTGTGATTGAATGATTTGATTAGATTGCTTAACTAGATTGCATGGATTAAGATTAACTTATGATTTATATTACTTGGAGAATTATACTACTAGGAGTGTTGGACTAGTGTGAGATATGTAATTGGATTGTGTGGAGGTAAACTGAAGCTAGATACTAATGACAAGGTAAAATCCAAGTCTAAGGACAAGGGATTACAAGATAAGGGAAGATAAAGTAGATAGGAATAGATGGTGGAATATGATTTATGGATGGGGGAGGAAATATCCAAGGATTAGGTAATGGAGGAAATGTTGCAAAGATAGGATAAGGGAAGATAAAGTAGATAGGAATAGATTGGGGAATATGATTTATGGATGGGGGAGGAAATATCAAAGGAATAGGTAATGGAGGAAATATTGCAAATACAATTGTTTTTGCACCAAAAGATCGACCTATTAATGCCTGATACAACCACCAAAGTTAATGAATCCATGGGAGGTGGTTAAGCCATGTCATGGACTCGAGCATTGCACTGCATGACATAAGGAGACCAAGGGTGCATGCACCTTGCAATAGGAAAAACATGCCACACTCTAGATATATCATATATAATGAGGCATTGAGATGCTTGCAGCGATGCATGATAGGATGAATGTGTAGGATGATAGGGGATATGATTATGTTGGAATGGGTGAGCTGGAGGAAGCATTCAAGTATAGAGATTATAAAAATTATGGATGAACAATATATAAGGATTGGTAGGAATGGAGGATGTAAATTTGAGGAGTTGGTTGATAGGAAGGAGATGATGTATGTTAAATGTAGTGTAGGGGATGTGCTTAAACGATTATGGGAATTGGGTAGATAGGTTGATGATTGAAGGTATTAAAATATTTATAAATGGAGGATACATAAGAGGGATGTGGTGGATGGGGATAGGTTAGAGAGAAAGTAAGGTTTGTATTGTCCAAATAATGCTTAGATGTATCCCCCTATCCTCATCAAGATAAAAAGGAGGGTGGAGGAATTAGAAAAGATGGGGAATGATGGGTAGATGTGAATATGGTGTATAGGTAGATATGATGAAGGAGATAGGATGAGGTAGCTAAGATGGAATGAATGGAGCTTGCCCCCAAATTTAGGAGTGTAAGTGGATGGGGGGATTATGCATGGTTTCTATTTATTATATTTTCATCATGGTACCTTCCCAAGGCACCTATTTTCCATATTTTCACCATGTTGGACATAAAATTTCTATTTACCATCTATTTTAGAGCCTTCTAAGGTGTCATATTTTTTTTACTATTTTATCCTATCAAAATTTTCTAATCGCTCTCAATCAATTTCCACCATTCATCTAAGATCAAATCCTCACCATTCACATCCTATTCAAACATCTATAAGGGCAATCCAATCCTTCAACAAAACATCCATGATATTTAGAGCTTGATAGGTAGATGTTGAAGAAATCTCATGTGCACACCCTTGAACAGTCACAATTAGTCACATATTGAGCAATCTACCTTGACACATGAGGTTTATGTTGGTAAGAGTATCAAGTATTTTCTTTGCTTAAAATCTCTCTAGCTTAATTGTAGGTATGGTTTGATTTAGAATATAGGGTTTAATATTATTTTAATATCTTTACTTCTTTTTTTTCTAAATTAGGCTTATACACATCCCAAGCTTATTGTTCCTTCCAGGCTACACTAGTCAAATGCCATCCCTTAAGATCCCCAAGACCTAATATGAGGAAAACTTCATTTGAGTGGTACTCGTGCAAAAATTGGCACTTGGAAACATATCATTTTCTCCTATAATGGAATTATCAACCACTCTACACAATTCTATGACAATTTTAACCAAATCTAAATAGATTATTCATATTGAAATATTTTGTAATGTTGTACAAAAATAGGCTAAGAAGTGTAGTATTAGGATGTTAAGAGTGTCATTTCACAATTGAAGCTTGATGAACCCAAAATAATTGTGGTAACACATTGTTGTAGGTGGGTGAACCTTCATTGGGGTCTCCTTCTACATCCAACACTAGGTGATCCTTCTAGGTTATATTGGTTGGAGATGGTCTCTCTCATCTTCATTATTTGCTTGTTGATTTAGTCACTTGTTTTATGATTTCACTTTATTTTTCCCATTCTTAGTCACCCTTCTTCACTATCTTTTTGTTCCAAATTTTTCTAAGTGGTTATGTTTCCAACTTTTCATGTTTCTCAAGCGTGTTTCCATAGTGTTTACTAGATTATTACAAATGAGATACTATTTGCTATATTTTCTTACTATAATGAATTGTTGCACTAACATAAATTAATACACTTTTAATAAATTGTCATTTCATAAAAATATACTAATTTCATAGATCACGATATCTCTTAAAATGTCTAATATCATATAATAAAAAACAAAAAACATTATCTTGTTGCATTATATTGTAAAGTAATAATAAGAAACAAGAAGCAATATCTTGCTGCAAATCTATTATATCACAATGTCATATCATGTTAACAAATGGATATTTATCATTAATACTTGCAAATCAAAGAGGAAAGATACATATCCTCTAAAATCCAACCATATTCTCTCCAAAAAAGAAGAAGACATTTATCATTAATTCTCACAACTCACACTACACAACCCCATGCTCCCAAATCCAACCACATTTATGATTTTTTTTCACATAAAGAACTACACATGCATGCTACAAATTTCTAGCAACTCATGCATTACATGGCCATATGATAACAATATTTATAAAAAGGGTGCAATTACTTCTTGTCTATCTCATAGTATAAAAATTGAATAGACATGTAACATCATCTTATGGTCTAAAATTATTATACATGTAACTTAAGTGTCAAAGTAGGAATACATGCATACATATAATAAATTATAATTCATATCAAGGTGTATATATATTAAAATCAATAATAAGACATATATAAAAAATGGCACATATAACAAGATCTTAAAGCATTGTTTAAAAAATATGGCATATGCCATCTCAAATTCTATGCACAATCAATGTGCTAAATATCTATATCAAATCCTAAATATTTTCATGACCTTTTGCCTATGGTATATCCTCATCCAATAGTGGATTTGAAAGTTGTATTTGATCATCTATGTGAGGGTTTTTTGGTTGTGGATTCATTGGCTATGATTGTCCCTCAACCTATGCTAGATCCTCAAATAATGGTCTTTTGGTGCTACATTTGTTGGTTGATACATGCAAATTTGACTACAACAAATTAAACCATAAATTTTATTAATTATTTCAATGATAAATAAATAATTTAGACTACCAAATAAAAAAATTTCTACTAGAAAATAAATATATATAATTGATGCTCAACATTTACCATCCATTAAGGAGTTGTCTTAGATGGAGCAACTATGAATGTAGTAATGCACGTACAATTTTATACTCTAAAATATCAATTAAAAAAATTAATTCAATTACTTTGATTTAGTCATTTGACAAATGATGGTCTTATTAGATGATTAGGTGTCCTACTAAGGCATGATATAAATTACAATGGCACATCAATGACATTTAGAATATATTGTAAATGTAAAATAATTTTGAAATAAGTTAACATATAATTATTGACAAAAAATAAATGCATACAATAAAATGTGTTAAATGTGTAAAAAAATCATAGTGTCAAGTCTAATCCTAATTGAATAGCAAAAAGAGTATCTTGATGAACTTGGTAAGCTCCTCCTTTACCATCAACCATAACACCATTTAGATATATTATTACTAATCTTTATAAATATTAAATTCAAACAAATATCATGACATAACTTTAATTTTTAGCTCAAAGAAAGATTGAACTTGCTCCTCATCTCTCTAGTCTATGATTCCTTGAGTTTTGTAGATGAAACAAGAGGGACATTTGTCATGCCCAAAAAATGCTTACCGAGGTTGACAGTACAATTGGAAGGTCATTTTTTGTGTATTGACTTCTTAATTAGGGACATACTATGCCACGAAAGAAATGTTACATGTAACAAAATGTATGTAGTTTTCAAGGTTAGAAAACAAATTAGCAAAGGTGTCTCTCAAATCTTTTATTACCACTAATTCTACTTAAATTTTTTATTGAATGATGAAGATTCTTGATAATGTTAAGAGTATTATACCAAGAACCCTACAAGCCATTTAAATTATAGAAGGTTCAAAGATATGCCCATAAGGGACACATGATCACCTGCTAATACCTTATGAGAATGAGATGCTAGCTCTCAATTAGCTATTATTAATTATTCCATGATTATTATGTGAAGTCATATATATGGACATTATTTTACTCCACAAGATGCAATTTAAGGTAATATAATATGGTCAACTTAAAACAACAGGAATTAAAAATAATAATTAATTTGAACTATATATTATCCAGGATAAAAAAAAGCTAATGGTGGGTTTGGTATTTTGGCTAAACTCAGATGAGAAGGAATAGTTTAAAAACAAATGTTATCATATTCAAGTTCTAAAATTTATAGACCAAAATCATTGTCTCTATAAACATACCCACCTTATGAATTTTGTATAATTAATTATCATGTAGTATAGCCTATGTTCAAGGACAAGTTAGAGAGCAACTATTATTCTTCACAACCAAGGTACCTTACAACTTGTACTAATTATTACCTTTCATTTTACTCATTAAACCTTATGCTGCAATATTCTCTACCAAGAACTAATATTAATCTAAGGGTAATAAAATAATTGGTTGAAGACTTTCAAGTATCGACCATTCTAGGAAATCACAATCATCGACTACATTGCATGAAATATTTAAATCTTTAACATAGAATGCTAAAGTTAAGGGTCCATGCAACATATCAACCCGAGATATTATAGCTTACAAAAAATATTTGTATTGATCCTTTAACACGAATAATAGGTCTAATCAAGTGATAGTAGTATAAATCAAACTACCACCACCAATAATGATACACAAAGTCAATGACTAACGATGAATTAAAGTAAGTACAAACTAATTTATTCTAACTACCACAAGTGTAGGTGTTAGACTAACTATTAGACTTCTAGGAATCAACCTTGACTATCACCATAAGCACCAAGGATTAATCACTCACTTGAAGTGATGAAATTGTGTTGGAAAAATTTACTAATATTGTGGATTGTAACTAATCAATGGATGTTTTTGATTATGGGAAAAACAAATTTTGATGGGCCCTGAAACCCAATACAAAATGGTTTTGAAGGGATTCACAACCCTATCAAAGAAAGACAAGTTGAAAATAATATAAAACACATACAATCAACAACCCAATAGCAACCGCAAAAGATAAAACATGACTACACTAGCTACATCATTCAAACAAGCAAGGGTCTAGGAACCCTTAACAACCTAGTTTTAACCCAGACTAGAAACCCTTAGATACACAAAGAAACCGACTGTATTTGCCAAGCATCAACAAACCAACCACTCATGGAAAACACCACTGAGCCAAAAGAGATAAACAACTTAATGGTGTAGAACACCATCAAACCCATAATAAAAAAAGAAAATCCAACAATCCCACCTCAATAGGGGAGTTAGATAGCACAACAAACCACAGGAGCCCAACAACCAATTGGTGACAACAACCCACCACAAATGGTGGTAAGGGGAAGCCAACAAAAAAATGCAAGAACTCAACATCCCTGCAGCACAAGCTCACCCGATACTAGGAAACCAACTTAGCCTCCACCTCTAAAGGAGAGAGCTCCCCTCTACTGGAGAGGATATCACAACCAACTAATTTGTCATAGATTGTAATCTCCAACCCCCTCAACCTCCACCTCCATAGGAGAAGCGACCACCTCAATAGGATTAGCAATTGAGGGAACCATAAACCTTCACCTTCCATTTCCACCTCAAAAGGAAAGGATCCCACCCCATAGGGTCCGAGGAGAAAGCCAACATAGCAACTAGACAGGCGACTGTAGCATCCTTCGGTAACCTCTGTACCAAGAAAAAGCTGTGGACAAAAAGATTAAAACCAAAAAATAGCCACAGACTCATCACAACAAGATTAAGGCAAAAATACATCTAGGAATTCAAGAAAATCTTGAAAAGAAGCCCAACCATTAGCCAAAAACTAGAAACATGAGAAAACAACAACTGGGAGTGAGAAAAAATGCATGGAAACCACCTAGCTAAAAGAGCACCTTTTAGAAACAAAACAACTTTGCAACACAAAAACTAGAGAGGACTCCAACCAACAAATAAAGACCTTTAAAAAGAGGACCCAAAGTTGAACATAAAAAACCCCACCAAAGAGGCATGCCTCGCTAGCAACAAAAACATCACAACCCCAAAAAGGGACAACAAACCCATCTGAGCCTTAAGGAAAAGCATAAAAAATAGCTCAACCTAGAGACGAGAGAAAGAAAAACCCAAAGGGCAAAGAGGAAGCAGAAAAAAATTCCACCAGCAAGCAGAGAGATCCCACACAAGAGGAACCACCAAGACTAAGAAACGGAAGAGGAAAGGCCAACATCCTCCCACACAAGTTGTCCCCCAAAAGGCAACACCAAAAGCTGCGTCGACCCCAAGCATCTAGGACACAGAGAAGTCCCCTTCCAAACTAGAGGCCACAATGCCATAGCCAAGGGATAAGGCAGATCCCATCGCTCTCCTTAACCAATGCATCCAAAAAGAGCAACAACAATCATCAACTAAAGGGCTCAAAGTAGCCCCTAAAAGCCATCGCACCCAGTCATTTGACCACAACAATGGCCCAAGATTAAGAACAACCCACATAGAAAGAACAGGTGCTGTGCCCACACGGAAATATCAAACAACATCCTCAAGGAAACTCCCAACATCATCTACATCCTCAACCGAGATGCCATCTCCCTCTTCATCAGAAGAGTTCAAACCTCCTTCACAGCTTCGCTTCCCGCCTACACCCATCATGGTGTATGCCAAGACTTTGGCTCTAGTAGTGTCGAAAACACCAACCCTATCCTCGTCAAAAAGCAGGGCCACACCCTTGCGCCAACTCTTGCTCGCTACATAAAATGCAGAGAAAGCTGAGAGGGAACTCGATGACCCCCGTGTCTACATCGTCTTCCTCCTTAGAATCTCCCTCGTCGTCATCCTCAAAATCTCCCTCAATGTTGTTCAAACCCTCGCTCCCACTTGAACACCCGCTCTTGCTCCTGCTCATTGTTCCTACCAATCGATGAATGTTGGAATGCATGCTCATCTTAAATCTCATCTTAAATTTTACTAATACCTTGACACACTTTTGAACAAAATTTACAATAATGAATTTATCATTTATTTATTAATTCTAATAAAATAACGTAAGAAGCCAAAGATCTTCCATCTCAACATAATTTTGATGCATAGATTTGGATCGAGCTAACACCTTATAAACCCCACTTACGCATGATGTTAAACAATTACTAACATAAAGACTAGGCTTAATTCCATAAAAGAACCCAACCAAATATTCCCACCTAAGAACATCGAATCCTTAGGGTTGGACCACCAAGGCACTTTTCCCTTCGAATTTGTCGGCCATGAGTATTAGATGCTGAAGTGTTGTTAACTTGAAGGAATGCACAAAGAATAATATTGAAGAAGTTGTAGATTTAATTATTATTAAAAGTTGTTTGAACTGCGAAAACCCTAACGGAAGCTTACTCAATCTACCTTCCATTTCTTTCTGGTTGCGTGGGAGAGGCAAAATGGAGGCGGCGGCCTTGATTTCCAAAATAAACTATGAAAGGCGTCTATCAGTTATGGGGGCATTTGGCTAGAATGGCGGACGGAAACAGGTGCTATCACAAATTTGTTTCACTTCTTTTTTATACAGGTCTGGGGTTTTTATCTAGATTTATATTATATTTACCAGAATTCCTCTATAGTTTTGAGTGCTAAGCTGATTAGTCAGCCCACGCCATTTCCAGTTTTTTTTAATATATAAAACATGCAGATGCCCTGTTAGGACGGAAATAAATATTGACAACACATTTGTTGGAAAGAGTTTGAATGGGATTTCCGATGCATAGAGGGTTATAGATGCTGAGTTTCACTTGCATTTGCAACTGTATCTACCCTAAAATTCCAAAAAATGGAGACAAAACAAACTTTCTTCTTCCTTCCTAGAAATGCCCACACATGCATTAGGTGGAAACTAGTTTCACCCTTACTATATAATAGCTTACAATTTTACAAGAAGATATTATGTGATAGTCACATTTACATATTCATATAGAGGTTTTCTCAAACATATCTTATTGATTTTTCTTTCTTTGCAATATTTTACACAAATCTGTTAAATGCCATGGTTATGAAATAATAGGTTAGTAGTGAGTTGCAGCGGTAATCCCTTTTAACCACCTGATAACTATTAAGCCAATGGGTAGAGTGCTCTCCACCCTGCCAAATGGCATCATTGAGTCATAATAAACTCTAGCCATCCCTTGAGTCAAGAGACCAACCAATAATCAAGCATGCATTCACAAGATTTCAAGGCTACCAGTCACATAACAAGAAGCAACAAGGTTTGCAAAACAATTCATGGAGGACAATACAAACTAAAAACAAATACAATTGCACAAACTCAAAGGCCAACACAAATCTGGAAACCTATTCTTTATCATGGCTATTTTCCTCAACAAAGAAGTTTGATATCACAATGGTTAGAAGACTTACCTTATAACCAACTACCTATGTCCATGAGAAGGTCTTCTTCTCTCCATCTCCCTTGCTCTACCTCCTTCCCTTTCTCCAACCTATTTTTGTTCTCCCTCCAAAAGGAAAATAAGCCCCCCAAAATATACCCTTTTCATGGCTCCTTGGTTGAGGGGGTTTTACACAAAAAGAAACTTAAAAATATAAAATTTTCAAACTCTTTAAAATAACCTTAAAGGGCAATTCCGAATTTCTCTAAAATGATGCACACCAAACTTTAAGAATAATGGTCTCAAGTAAAATTTAAACCACATGGAAATAAAATTTCTTTGGTAGATACAACTATGATGATGGTGTAATTGTAGGAAATAGTAAAACTTTCATTTCTTCACAAGGTGAATGAAAAAGAACAGGTAAGGTTCTTGGTTGATCTCTCATTCTCCCATTGGCCAAATCATGAATATCCCTATACACTCAATGCACACATCAAATATATCGAAAATAGATAGTTGAAGCAACAATAATTGAAGATTAAAATACCAATTAAGAGGACTATGCATGGAATATTATCTCGACACAATAATCAAGCATTAATTTACATTGCCACATTGATCATCTCAGGTATTTATTTGTCATTTGCAATTAACAATGATGGTGAATCATATTAGATCTTCATAACTCAGTGTTCATGTAAAGCACTTAAATCTCAACTTAGTCTACTAATAAGATAAGCATTGTGTAGTTATGTTTAATTACGACATCATCGACACTATTCCATTCACTAAAGGAAATTAACATTATACATCTACACACAAAACTAACTTTACTCACCAAAAGCTTACCCTACAGATGAGATTAGTATTTACACAACCCCTAATTTAATTCTAATTACAACATAATAATACATGTTTATAATAGATTTTGATAATTCTTTAAGCATTTGGGTAATTGTCTTCAAAGTAAGAATCATTATTACTAAACTAATCTTTCCGATCATTCTAAAATTATCTTAGTTCAAATAAGGAATAAAGAATCCTTTCTAAAAAATAAAAGAGGTAATCATGTAGGTATAGTCCACTTTTAGTAGGAAATGATCCTAACAATACCAAATTGATTGAGTGTTAAGAGTTCGACTTACCCTAGTTGACAAGGTTTAAATCACCTTATCCTTGTTGATGCAATTGTCATCAATAACTAGTTGAATTTGCTTTCCCAAGTTGAATAAACACCTTCCAAATTCCAACTTAAATAATGCATGTAACGCTTACATATATATACAAGTTTAAGAATCAACAATTATTTCAAGGTAGCTTATAACACAATTTAGGTTGCAACTTAGTTGGGCCTTACAATATTATAGTTTGTTGTGTCTAAGTGTAGCTCAATTATCTCTCCAAGAGGACTTGAACACCATACATTACACATTGCAATAGTGATACATACAAACATGTGTTCACAACAAGGATCCACCAATATCAAATGATTCACTAAAAACATCTATCTATCATGTGGTTGTGCCAACCAAAAATTGTGAGTAATCAAATGCTCTATTGTAGGGCATATATCGGAGGGCTTTAATGTGTTACATCAATGCCAATGATTGGGAGTTGAATAGGATGAAAAGGGATACAATAAGGGGGAACACATGTACTTTGCACATGTAGTACTACTCTAGGTTAATGTCAAGGCATTCCTTACCTACTTCCTTAAAATATCTAAAATCAAATTAGTTTACATGATGACATAATCTAAACTTTGCATATATCTTATGGAGAAAATATAGAGGCACATCAAAATTGTTAGATTGTTTATAAAAAATTAGGTCCACCAACAATCCCAAAATTATCAATGATACGTTGATGTGTGCACCACTCAATTGAAAAATTAAGTTTATGTACATCAACAAACGATTTGGTTTTATGGTGGACAAAATGGATCACTTACTGGGCTTTGGTTATGTCTTATTTTGTCAATTGGTCATAGGATAGGACAAGAGAATATATTGCGATTGTTGAAATAGATCAAAGTCATAGAGGATAGTCAAGGGTGGTGACATAAGATTCTATAATGTTTTTTATTTTATTAATGTTATTTTCAATTGTTTGTGGAGGGGTTGGTGTAGGAGGGGTTGGTGTAGGAGGGGTTGGTGTAGGAGGGTTTGGGTTCGGAGGTTGCTCAACCATATTATTTGTTTTAATTAGAATGTATACATATAGAATACATAATAACATTGTATTAAAACATACAATATAAATTAAACATTTAAAACACACAACTGAAATTAGACGCTAAACTATGTCCAATTGAATTAAAAACTCTAAACTACATGAAAAATTCAACATACACATGAAATACACAATCAAATTGAAAACATGAAATTCAGGTTGAAGTAAAAACATGAAGTGAATTCAATCAAATTAAAACATTCCCTAAACTAATTTAAAAAAAAATTATTTGATTTTATATTCAACTCCATTGGGAGAAAACAATTTAACTACCTCTATGAAATTTTGATCACTTGCTAAGATGTGGATCATTTTCCCTTGCTAGTGCTAAGTAGGAGGAGGATTGCACAAACTGGTTGTATGTAATCTTTGATATCCATTTTTGTCACCTAAGATGAATATAAACTCGTCGATCATGGGTCTGGAAATGGGGGAAACATATAAAGAGACATATGCTTAGGGAAAATGAATATTCATATGGATATTTCTTTTTTTAAAAAGAGAGATATGTTTATAATGGATAGACATTTTAGTTTAGGCCTACCAAAAATATCGAATTGTAGTTTAGACCAAGAAAAAGTCAAGTATTATTTTGCGATTTTGGTGAAGTCTAGAGGTTTTTTTGTTTTGTTTTTGTTTTGCCTATGCCACTATTTTTCCCATCACAATCTCACTCACTCACAAAGTTACCATTTTTATGGTTAGTGTACATATATACTCAATTTTTGGGGTCAAAGATGCGTTTTACTCTTCATTTGTGATTCTTTTGGACATTGCCATATCCAAATTTATAATTATTCTTTTGCCTAGTACAATTAGTCTAGAAATATTTGAGATTCTCTTACTCACCTACAATAAATAATATTTTTGGTTCTTGATTATAACCAATTAACACTCTTTTAACAAAACTAGATAAATGTTTGAAGTTGGTATATCTTAATATTTCATACAAGAAATTTAGTGGATACATTCCTTTAAAGTTGTTAAGATTTCCACATTTAATTTTCTATTTCAACCTTTCACATAATTTATTGGAGGCCCCCTATCTCTAGAACTAGGCAATGTGGAGGAGGTTCAAGCTAATGGTATTTTAGAGAATCTATTTATGATCTATATTCTAAATTCAATAGGAAGTTGGGTAACACTTTAAATTTCAGAGGTCTAACATTAATATGGATGTAACTACTAGCAAAGGTGGAGGTGGAGGTGGAGGTTGAGGTTGAGGTCGAAATGATAAAAAAATAGATAAACATGATAAATCTTAATTAATCACTAATTTTTAACTTTGATATATTAAATTGATTGCTATTAAAAATAAAATCCATTCCATAAAACAAAACAACTATCAATATTAACTATTTTTTTTTAGTAACAATTAATAATTATTTAAAAAACTCTCGTGAAATTACAAATATTTGTGTCTCTAGACACCTTTGAGTACTGTGATCTTTAAAAAGACCACTATTAAACACAACAGAAGTATTGGTCACATGGCCGTGCCTCCTAATTTTGGATACGCCTTCAAAAAAATAAACTTCTTGTCAAACATCTCCACTATAACAAATACATTACTGGTGCAATTTTTTTGCAGTTATTACTCATAATCGGCTCCTCTGTATTTCAAATTTTAATCGCTTTGCATCAATTCCTGCCTTATTCATATCTCAACCTGTTCAGGCCGATGTCTTGAGAGGCTTAACAATTTCCCAAGTGAAGTCAGGGTCATCTCTTCCAAAGTGACCATAAGCAGCAGTCTTTTGGAACCTTCCATTTCCACCCCTCTTCAAATCCAGATTAATTGAAATCATACCAGGCCTAAAATCAAAACTGTTCTTGATAATATTGAGAATTTCCTTATCAGGAATTTTACCAGTACCATAGGTGTCCACAAACACAGAGAGAGGCTCAGGCACACCAATGGCATAGGATACCTGCACAATACACCTTCTGGCAAGCCCAGCTGCAACGATACTCTTGGCAGCCTGCCTAACAATGTAGGCCCCACTGCGGTCCACTTTGGTCGGATCCTTTCCACTGAAAGCCCCTCCTCCATGAGCTCCCCATCCACCATATGTGTCAATGATAATTTTCCTTCCTGTCAGCCCTGCATCTCCATGGGGCCCTCCGATGACAAAACGACCAGATGGGTTCAAATGGAATATGGTGTTCTCATCCAGGTATTTTGCAGGGATCACGGGCTTGATCACATGCTGCTTCAGATCAGCAGCAATCTGGTCATTGGTCACCGTCTCGTCATGCTGGGTAGAGATGAGAACAGTGTGAACACGCAGGGGAACCATGGCGCCCTTGTCGTTTTTGTACTCGATTGTGACCTGGGTTTTTCCATCAGGTCTCAGCCAAGAACAGGTGCCGTTCTTTCTGACCTCAGTAAGCTTGGCGCCCAGCTTGGTGGCCAAGACATGGGTAAGGGGCATGAGCTCAGGGGTTTCGTCGGTGGCGTACCCGAACATGTGACCCTGGTCCCCTGCTCCAATCTCTTCGGGGCGCTTCGTCAGATGGCCGTGCACGCCCTGGGCAATGTCAGGGCTCTGCTGTTCAATGTTGACGAGCACTCTGCACTTGTCGGCATCGAGACCCACATCGTCGGAGATGAAGCCAATTTCTCTGCAAGTCTTCCGAACGATCTGCTCGTAATCAACATTAGCTTTGGTGGTGATTTCGCCGAAGACCATGACCATGTTGGTCTTGGTACAGGTCTCGCAGGCGACTTTGCTGTCGGGGTCCTGCTCCAGACACGCGTCTAAAACTGCATCCGATACTTGATCGCACAGCTTGTCGGGATGCCCCTCGTTCACCGACTCCGATGTGAACAAGAAAGTCTCCATGGCGATCTGTATTAACAGTTTCCAGCAATTCTTTTAATCATACTACAAAACGAAATCAAAAAGTTGAGGAAAACAACTACACAATTAGATCAGATCAGAATTACTTCAATTGTGTTTATTTTTCAATAGATCTTCAAATCACACTCAATAATCTATCATCAAAAATAGAGAACTACTAAACTTGATTTGTGATATCAATTGAAAAACAAACATAACTGGATCTAACAACAATCTTATATAAAAGAAGACTAAATTGAAATTGTACTGTTTAAACTATAAATCCCAACAATCCCAACTTCAGAGTGCTTACAGCACTCTGTTCCGATGGGAATATCTCTTAAGCTAATCTAGCAGCATAGACTCATACCGTAGGTGATTAGATCTGCTTCTTTCAACTAAAGCCCTTCGAGTCTTTCTTGGTGATGAATGCCTGGGCGTGAACCTCCTTAAATAGGTAAGTTTCCCTTCAACAATGCACTTAAACAATGAATTACTTGGTAAAAAAATGTGACAGATCTGTACGTTTCCCGGCCCGTATTGTTTAGGTTCCTGCAGTTGTTGGGGTAGGTAGCATCTCCGGCTTCCACTGTTAAAGGTTTCAATCATGATTTAAACCTTTCTCAATAAGTTAATAATCTTTGAAGGGACCAACTCTGGCTTAACTTCCCTGGATTGCTTGTCAGTGTTAGTTTGGCAGGGGGTGAGTCGTTGTAAGTTGGTATATATTTCTAGGCTTGTTTGTTTTCTGGCATACCCACCTCAAAGCATCTACTGTCTATATTATATTCTTACTGCCAGGCATACAACCAAAACATGTTTTAAAATTGATCAAAGCTCCTGGCCCACTAGGGACCTCATTTTCTTCCCTTTATCTTCGTCATTGAAAAAGCTTTATATACAGTGCTAAAGGTGAACTCATGGATTCAACAGTCACACTATATTGTTTTTACATCATCAAATACTATCATCATAAATATTTCAGTCGATATGTTTATACAGTTATAGTTGTTCTGTCCAATTTGTGTATGGAATTTGTGTATGGAGTTGTTTTGGGTTACTCTACTTAAACATCATTCAATTCAATGATCTAACAACCAATAGTAATTTTACATCTTATCTATACCAAAAATATATAAATATTTGTCCTATTTTTATTGATCAAAGTTGAACTTTGATTGTTGAACTGGATGACGTTTAAGAATAGTTGTTCTGGACCATCTATCTCTGCTTACAGTTTGTAATTGATTGTGGTCTTCTTATGGACTGTTATTTTCTATTGTTACAACTTTTTAACTATTTTTCTTATTGTGATCTATTTTCTTTTGAACTCTTAGCTAACTGAAGTCTAAAATTTGTTTATAAATTTTCAACAATATTTGATAATTATATATCCTTCAATCCTTAATTATTAACTGTAAAAATATCAATTCAAACTTATATTCTTAATATAATAAAAAAATCAGTAAAACCTCCAACTATGAACATTATTTACTCCAACCAAAAGTTGTACATCCATATATTTAAGCAATCAGAACTATAATAAACTATATTGATTCTGGTTTGCAATATCGCTTAACTAGTGAAAACAAGGTCAAACATTTGAAATTGAAGTGACCCATTCACTTTACTTGTCGGTGAAGGGTATGAATAGAACCTCTAACTAGCATAGAGGTTGAGATCTGAAGTGGGTAGGCCCATAGAAATTATAAGGAATATGAAGTCCTCCAAACTTAAAATAGTATATGACCCACCATACTCATAAAGAATTTCATTGTTACTTCTTTTAAGTATTTTATTAAGAGACATAATACAATTAAAAGAGGAAAAAACATGAAATTTACAAGATATTTTTTAATAAAATAATTATGTTAATTTAGATAGATTATTAAATAAGTAAATTAGATTTGAATTAATATAAAATGAGTTGAATTTAATATATAAGTAAAAATAAAGTTGAAATAAAAATTAAGATATTTAGTTTTTCTAAAAGGGTAATTGTGAATTAGTTGTAAATTGTTAATAGTTGTTTTAGAAATTAATTTTATTCAAGTTTTTAGATTTTGTCTAATTAACGTGTCATTGAATTCTATAATCTTTTAAATAGGATTATTGTTACAATATTAAATACTTTGAAAGTTGTGATTTTGTTTGTGTTAATCTTTTATCTTGGATTTTGCTCTTTCTACTCATGAACATGCATTGAATGGAAATGCAATGTTTATAAACACCTTTGCAAGACCTATGTTAAGGTTTGGAAGTGTGCTAAATTCTCCTTTGTGCCTTGGCCAAGTCCCTTGTTCTTATTTTTACAATGTATAATAATAGATAAAAGGATGACAAAATGGAAGAAGTTGAATATAAGGGAGTCCTTGCTCTAATGATACTTCTTGATTGCTCTTTTATGTTTTAAGTGGTATGTACAGATAATGCTAGTTGCTTGCTTGGATCCCTAAATTATGTCTTATGAATTATCTTTAAATATGCAATCTTAAGTGTTCAATTCAATTTAAGTTTTGTACTCAAGTTGACTAGTAATTGCCATATTTTGGTTTGGGATTAGCTTAAATGAATTAAGGAAATAAGAAGTGATCAAGGTGGACAAAATTGTTGAAAACAAGGCGGAACTAAGCTACAATGTTAACTTATGTATGTGTATTTAAATTTGAAAATAAGATTACAAAATTTGATTATATAAATATGTAATTGCACGTTCACCATAATAGAAAAAACAACAAACAAATTTATGACACTAGATTTACATGGACAAACCCTTTCGAGAAAAAACTCCATATGAGAAAAAGAAGGAAAGTATATTATTTATCTTCAAAAGATCTAGATACACCAAAATACACTTCTTTGTTGATTTCTTACAACCCGAATGCTCCGTACACCTATAAATAACACAAGATGATACTACCATATCAAGGCTGCAATTTATAGAACTTGTGGGAGGCAAAACCACAATGGTAAATCTAAACAAGAGGTGCCAAAACGACTTGCAAAAGCTCATGCCCCTTCCTTGGAAAACCAAGAGTCATGATAATAAATTATTTAATGTGCACAAGGCTTCAACATGGACTCCTAACCCATAGCCTCTTCAACTTTTGACATTCAAGATGCTCTAGTGACTATTCCACTTCCAGATAGAGAACCAATGGACATTTGTTTTTATCCAAACTTGGTGCCCCAATCAAGACCCTTCACATCCCAATGTGAATGCCTAAGAGGGATAATTTTATCTTCTAGTGATGTGTAACCTCCACCAACATTAAATTTCCTCTTGAAAATGCAATTACAATATGCCAATATTAAATACCCCCCTTTTTCTATGACATCCATTGTCACATTGAAATGCCCTCCTATAATTGTGGATTTTTTTTGTAGAAATATTATTTTTTGGTCACATTTATTCTATTCTTTTAAATATGCCCATGGGCCCATATATATATTTATAAAACAAATATAATGCTAGATGTGAAGTGTTTTACTTTCCTTACTTGCCAATGTTGGCATGCTTGCATATTTTCTACCTCCAATGAATTTGGGTTCCAGATTGTTCACAAGCCTTCTGAAGCATCATTGAACTCTACAAAATTACCTCTCCATTGTTTCCATTTTGACACCAAGGTGGTTGTTTTAGACCTGTCCATTTTTGTTTTTTGGATTAGGAATGTGTCTTGTTTAGACGTGTCCATTTAACACTTGAACATACACATTGTTAGGAGTGTTGAGGCCCCTAACCTTCCAAGTTAGAATCCTCATGGATTTTTAGGAAGGGTGATTCCCTTCATGTATCTTAACTTCATTTATCCTTTCACCATCCATGCATACTATTCAAATCTAGCCTTGTTAGATTTTTGCCCTTTTTACTTTTTTCTCTCCAAACTTTGGTTTCTTATTTTTTATTAAGTTTGACTCATCAACCTTTCTTCTAGTATGTCAAATTCTTTTGTAAATTCTTTCCTAGATCCATTTTTTGAGTGTGTCCTCAATCCATGGAGTATCTATCCTCTTGAATATTTTCATTCCTTCTTTCCTCTTCCATGTGCACAAATAGTTCCATGTCTGTATCAAAGGAATATTTCTCTTCTATATCTCCATTTGTGCCCTTAATTGGGGAAGCTTCCTTCTCTTGAATGCATAAAGAGGGGTTTCCTAGTGAAGGGTTTTTATTTTGGCCTAAATAGCTTGTGTATCTTTTTATTCTTGCTCGTTGGTGTCACCTCTCCCCAAGGAAACACCTTTCATTTTGTGGACCCTACTTCCTTCCTATGTTCCTCCATTTCAAACAATAATACATTATATTTCTTGCACTTTATTGACACCAGATTTCTACTTTGATTTTTTGTGATTATCTCTAATAATTTGTTATAATTTCAATATTTGGTGGAGGTGGGCACTCCAGATTTATCATGACACAAATTTTTGCATACATTCTTGCATATCCATTCCAAATACTATCATCCACCTTGATAAAAGGCCCTACAACTTTCCAATCTTTTTAGGATACTCAAGTCTCAATATTTTGAAGGTAAATTATATAGTTTGATCCACAATGGGGTTTTTGTTATTGTATGGGTGAGTAGGTTGAACTTTAATTCCCTATCCTTCACATAAAGACCTACCCAATCCATTAAATGGGCATCCACTAAGGATCTCCTCTTTTTTCCCAATGAATTATATTCCACTAGAAAGAAACTTCTCATCATGGATTTTATTTTGGTTTATATGACCCACTAGTCCTTGCACTAGTTTTGCACTTTTGTTCATGATGGAAAAAAAATGGCCCATTTGATAAAAAGTGTTCACTCATAAATAGGGGAGCAAGCCCTCGATATTTGAAGCATATAGTGAAATTTCTTGTTTCTACTAAAAACTATTTTGAACAAAGTGGATTTTGTTTGCTCTCGTGGCTAGGTTCGATCCCTTGGGAACCTAGATTTTTTGAACCTTATTGTTTTTCCCCAAACCTTGCATTAGTACTTTCACCTAGATCCTTTTTTCTAGTGCTCTTATTTCAAATCTCTTTTTCAATCATGAATCAACTTGCCTCCATTGCTCTTCCTTCTTTCATTCTCCCTCCACGTTGCTACCATTCTTTCTTGATTTGCTTTCTTCCTTTCTACCTTCCTTTGCTTGTTTGCTATATTTCATCAATATCCCATCAACAAAAATCTAATAATGACTTATTTACTTCTAAGGAGAAAGGTATTTTAAGAAGCTTGCAAAAAGGGGTATTTTTTGGACTTTTTAATAGAAGAAAAGGGGGAGAAAACAACCATATTAATTCATTAATTCATAACCAATCAACAATTATGTTATTTGGAGGACTAATTCCATTTTAACATCACTCCCATTGACATAAAAATCATATTCTCATTAACATAAACATCAACTAACTAATTTTCTTCATAATCAATTAAAAAAATATTAACATTGAGCAATACATTCATTCGGGCCCCTATTCGCTTAGAGAAATGAGATAAATAAATCCTCTATAAATATATTTATAATAAATTAACAACATTCATGGAATAAGAGCCATAAAATTCAATATTATGTGATAGAAATAAAGATTGAGCTATGAAATTGAAATAAAGTTTGAAGATACTAAAGAGTTGTAGCTTCATTGGTTGAGCTCAATTCATAAGGATGATGGTTTATTTCGTGATTATGCCATCCATTAAGGTTCAAATATTGTAGAGGTCTAATTAGACTAGAACCAATCCATAAGTGACACCCCCTTACTCAACATCATAAGAAAAAATGATTTCTAATGTAAATATGAATTGATTCTTCATTTATTTATTAATGCCGAAAGAAATTCTACAATGAAAATATAGGAGCTCAACAATCCATGTACATAAAAACATGTCCTTAAATCTCATTTATTCTCTATTAATCATGATTGTTAAATATGATAAAAATCATGAGATTGACCTTTTCTTGAGATTTACGTCCCTTTTGGCGCAATCACTTCATTGATATTTGCATGCTGCGTGACCTAGAATTTATTGCGGTAATAACAGATTAACAAGTTCAGATCATTGCAATTGTTTGCCTTTGATTTGCAAACAAGATAGAGGATGAAATCGACGATAGATACAAATCCACTACAACCTAGGCGATGACTTCGCAGTTTTATCAAAGTCTTATCAATATAAATGTAAAATATAATAAATAGTCATGATGAATACATATCATATTCATGTTGTACTCACTAAAGTGAAAAAGAAGATGCTTCAATAAGAAATTACAATTACTAAAATGACTAAATAAAATAGGGTTGGAATTAGAATATAATAGAGATTAGAAAGAAAGATATATTTCCACATTCTTTATATATATTTTAAAATAAATAAATATGCTAATTACTTTCCCATCTCCATATAGAGAAGTTGGCGACTCAGCTCCCTTTGTTTGAAAGATACAAAATCCAACCGTTTCAAAACGCCACCATCTTGCACGTAACGCAAGGCTTTATGAAAATAAATAAGTTGGTATTGAGTGCGAAGTAAAGGGCTTTAATAAAGTGAACTTCATATACAATTCTTTGTTTTTGCAAACTTAGCTTTGAAAGTTTGTAGCCAATATATGTGTTGGTCTCATTCTCTTTTTCATGTTTCAGTTGCGGATTCTTAGTAGAAGCCTTTTTCCAAATAAATTGTTTATATATATATATTCAAAATGATATATATTTTAAAGTGTTTTTATATGTTAGTTTAGTTTAGTTTATATTGTTTATTTTATTAATTAATTTTAATTTTAATTTTTAAATTAGTGTGTTATAAGTGGGATTTACTTTATAATTTTCTATTGTCTTAAATTATTATTTTTTTATCATTTTTATTTATGGAAGAGTTATTTTATTTACTGAAGAGTTATTTTATAGTTATAGTTTTTAAAAATATATCAATTGCGTTTTAATTTTTATTTACATAGTCGTGATATTACACTTTGTATCGCAATATAATAAAATATAATATTAAAAATATATAAAAGGTTTACAATAAAAATGTGATCAATTTATATTCACAATTTAAAAAATACCATCAATTAAGATGACCATAATATTAAAACACTAAGAACAAGCAACTATGTTATGGGGAGGTGGAGGAACTCACAGGGAGTGCTTATTTGACAAATCCAAAGCCACCTATCCATCCTAATTAATAGTTTGATCCCACATCACTAATAAGGAACATTGAGAGCTATAATCTTTCTTGCGAGAAAACGCAGATTATCCTTGTTGCATTGATTATGGTAAAATATGGCCCTAACTACTAGAGCAACTATCCTTATGGGTGATCAGAGGAGGTATGGATGTGTAACTCCATCATGAGGAATCCAACTCATAGTGCACCTAACACTCCCCTAATGTTAAGCATATCCTATTAGTGTTGAAAATCAAGAGCCACTTTCTCATCTTGTGATTGAATCTACAAATAAATAGAAGAAATCACATTCACTTTCTTGGTCAACTAGAAGTTACAACCAATATCTTGATAAAAAATGTCACATCCCTGCCAAATGCATCCAAGGTGGAAATTGGAGAGAATAAAATAAACTAAAGAAATAATAAAAAATAAAGAAAAGAGTGTAGTCAATGCATTCAAATTAATAAGGCATGAGATACATTATGGGCCTATTGTGCGGGCATTAATCGAGAGAGGACAAGAGGAAGGCACCGGCTTGACTAAGAACCTATCACACCATTAATAAGCATGGCGTGGATGAAACATAACAAGTGTTCGTTCCATTAATAATCATGGCATCCTTGTCCATGGACGGTGAAATTGTGCAGGTTGCGTGGAAAACAAGAGGTCTTCCTAAACAATTTTAAGCCCCCATGACCCATATCTACTCATTCAAGCTCTGTTTGGAAGGGATGATAGAGAGAAAGGGTGTGGAAAGGAGTCACATGGGAACAAAAGGGAAGCAAGTTGCAAAGGCGTTTGGGTTGAGAGCTCAGGCAGGAAATATGGATGTCTAAAATAAAAATGTCAAGTCACATGAACAAAAATGGAGTTGGGAGTCTATAAACCCTTGCGACCCCTTATTCTAGGGACTCCAACTTTGCCTCTAGAAATGGCAGTGAAAGTGCGTGGGAGAGGAAAGGAAGACTAGTTCAGATGACAGAGAGAGAGAGAGCGCTTAGAAAGGGCACATGGGAATGTAAAGAGGGAAAAAAATGAGGAGAAGAAGAAAATGAGCGAGAGTGAGATGTCACACACACTATTTGGGAAGGAAACGATTGCAAGATAGATGAGTTGGAGGAAGGGCGGGAGGAAGGAAAATGTAGAGGAAGGTAAGGAATATAGGTGACCAAGGTTGAGGTGAGCATGTTTTGAAGAGAATCCTTCAGAATGCCAGCAGTGGAGGAGAAAAATAGAGTTTGTTGTGAGGAAAAGAGGCATTTGAGAGTCTTCAACCCCCACAACTTCTTTATTTGGAGAAAAAGTGCAATTTTGGGGATAGAAAAACCATAGAACGCAATAGCAAGAAGGGCATGAAAGGGGCATTAAGAGACCAAGTGTAGGGATGGAAGACTACAATAGAAATTCACACCCCAAACAGCAATTATCAGCATATCGATTCTCCTATTCTCCTAAGTGGAAAAGATGAAAGCAAAGACAAGGTACGTGAACTGTTTGACAAAATGCCTCAATGAAAGGTGACATTCCATTTAATCTTGAGAATTTCTATTGTATAGAGAGTTATAATTATCATCAATGCATAAGCTCAAGATTCAAACCATAAATATATGAGATTCAAGCAAGTGAAATCATCATTCTTAAACTTACAACTTTAAATATATTTAGATATATGGGGTTGTGTATGTGATTATGGTTGCATATAGGTAGGTGTATACTTAAATAAATGTAAACAAATGTAAATTGTACACACATATAACCAACCTTTATTTAATCACTATTAACAAGGGCTAAATAATGAGTGATTTTGGTGCCCAAAGGGATGTATTTTATTCGACAAGGTGAGGATATTAAATCTTAGTATGTTTAGAATATATCTTTGTAAGGGATAACATAATGCTTCACCACTATGTATTAATAATAAAGATACTACTTGACATTGTCATTATCATTGATCATAGACTAAGCAAGATATAAAAAAATAAGTGATTTATTCATGTTGGTTAAATTGTGTAAATAACCCAACTATCTTATTGGGCCTAGACATGTGAGGGCGTCATTGTAGTATTCCTCAATTACATCTATTGGAAGTTTATATGTGCTTCTTAAATTTCTATACCCTTTTTAATCTCTTATCGACATTGCCTTACTTGCTCAATACTTACTTAATCGAGACTTATTAATGTAGTGGATAAGGACATTATTGATGAAACTAAAACTATAGTTACACTAGATTGTTGCATGCTTAATACAAGGAAACTATCTTTTAATTTGATGATGTTGTTGAGTATGTTAAAGAAGTAGTGAGAAATTAAAATACTTAAAGAAGTAATCTTAATTGTTGAATAAATATTTTTTGTTAGTATGGGGAGATTCCACAATACTGGTTTACAATTTTTGGCCAAATTGGACACTGAACTGATTTTTTCTAACTAAATCTTCACATTCGGGCACCTATAGCGACTAAATCGTGAGGAATTTGAAGATGATGCAAACTAGTGATTTGTGACATTTTGTCTGTAGATTCTAAATATATATTTTTAATTTTTTTTGGAATCAGATTGCACTTTTTTTTCCATCTCCTTCGAAAACTTTTTCAGTAAACACCATTTTTAAGGAGTGATGATCACCGTATAACACAACTTTTTTTCATGAAGGATAAAATTCTATTTTTTTGAATTTAGATTTGTAACTATGATATCTAGTGTTTCCAATTGGTTTCATAGTGTTTTATTGAATTATTTTTCCTTAATCAAGTTTCAAAGTCAAACCAATTACAATTAAGAAATAAGTGGACTGTATAACACAACTTTTATTGTAAGTATCAATTTTTTTTTGTTGGATCAAGGGCTTCAATATTTGGTGCACTTATATTTTTCAATTTTTTTTTTTGATAATCTTCTATTTTTCCACTTCTGCAAAACAAAGAGCTTGATTTTCGGTGAAAAACCTACATTCACAAGAACTAAAAAATAAATATAACAATAAAATTAAATTTATTTAAAATTATACTTTTTTGGAAGCTTATAATAAAGACTACATACAAAAAATAAATTTTAAATGAATTCATTTGATCCCCAAAAAGTAAATCAAAAGTGGCTTTTTATCAGCATTTTGATAGGTGTAAAAGAGTCTCTGTTATAGGTATGGTTTAAAACTAGCGGGGTTCTATCAAAGAGGGTTTGATCTAAGGTAGTTTGATCAAGCCCTCTTCAATTGGAATGCTTTAAATGAAACTTTTTAAGACTTAAATAATTACATTTTCTAAAAATATGTGATTTTAGCAAAAATAAGAATCTTCCAAAAATTGTAAACCAGCTTTGTGGGATCACCCTATGCTTATAATCAAATGGTTAAACTAAGGTATGTATGTATATGGAAGACAAAGAAGTTGAGATTAGGAGCTTGTCATTGTGTATTTGTGATATATGCTAGAGCCAATCACTAATGTAAAATCCCCATCTCAGGCACAATTTAAAAAAAAAAACAATTCATAACAACTATCAACTTAACTAACCAAGAATATTTCATCTAAAGTTTTAATTTCAAAGGTTCTTTAGTCATCTTGGAAACAAAAAATCAACATCACCACTTATATGCTTACACTCAAAAGTGTTAAGGTCCTATAACTAGGGTCACTCCTAGACCCATACCTAAACCTCGAGGGTTCATGGTGACCCTGCCTACGTATCCCCTCATGGGAATCAGAGGCTTCGTAGTTCACCCCATAATGTTAGAGGGAGTTCATTCCCTACTCTTGCATGAGATCCTTGATCTCTCTTTTAACCCATGACTATTAATTATGTACATAAAATATATAAACTTAGCCAATTATAATATAATAATAATAACTTTCCCATCAAGTGTTGGGTCAATATTAAAAATTACCAAACATAAGTGTACAAAAATTCATAATATTCACAAGGGGTCATTCATACCATACTCTCATGTTGAACACCCAAAATATTGGGGGGGGGGGGTGAATCGGTATTCCTTTAAACCAATCAAACATAAACCATCCAAATATCAAAATACAAGTAACTGCAATGAATGAAAGCATGAAGACAACCACATAATCATATGATACATGAACACCATTATTTTTACGTGGAAAACCCACGGTGAGGGTTAGTTCACAATATATTATATTTGAATATAGTATATTATATGAAGGCTCACTGTGAGGACACACTGTTTAGAAAGGCTCATAGCCCAAAGAGAAAGAACAAAGAGGGGTTGGCAACACTACCTATTTGAACTAATATAACAACATCTATCATATGACAAATTGCATTTCCAATGAGGTACAAAATGATCTCCACACTAATCTAAATCAATACTCTACTCTGATTATAAGCTACTCAATACTGCATCACTCACATGTAGCTGATTCCCCATACATGTCATATATCTCTTCATCACTCACATACGATCTACTCTGCTATCTCCACATCATAATTTTTCTCTCTCTTATCCCACTCTACAAACTTTCGGTGTTAATCTCCTATATATATCCACATAAGGTGTAACTTTAATTAGGTCGACCTAATTAGAAGTAACACATAAAATTGAGCATGTTATCCTCAAAACATTTTATCCACACTTAGTGCCTAAATTCAAAATTTAATTTGCATCAAGATAGGTCGGCATGGACCTAAAATAAATCCCACATAAGATAAAGTTACTTGCTTGTCCTTCACAAAACATCAAATGTGTTAGGTCAGCCCAAAAATAGACCTAAAAACAAAATCTTCAATTGTACATGTAATTCTCCAAACATGCGACCTCAAGGCATGATATTCCTTCGACTTCCCATTTAACCAACATCTGTTAGCTTATCTTCATCATGTCTAAAAACAAAATACTTAACCACGAAGAATGCCGTATCTCCCACATAGATACATTGTACACAAAGTAACTGCAATATACAGGGTTGAGCACTATCATTCACATCTTTCAGAAAAATTCATAGTGTCACAAAAAATTGAGTATAGCTGCAACTGAAGGACTCTAAACTATAGTTAGAATCACAAAAGGTTATACTAACTTGTAGTGAAGTGCAAACCCAAAAATTGACGCATTGAACGACAAACCTGTCAAGGGAAATACTTAGCCAACTTCTTGATAAGTCATACTTGTCAGATTAACTTGCACTGTACATATGTCACCAAAAGTACTTTCAAACTATGCTAGGATGATCATAACAATGTTGAAATCAATGACAACATTGGATCAAGCAATATATATATACACTTCATGCTCATGTTGCCAAACTAAATCATCAATGACACACTTCCAACTTCCAACAATCTCCCCCTTTGTCATTAATGGCAACATGCATATCAAAAACATTTTTGAAATCTTGTCTCCCCCTTACACATATGTCTCCCAAAAGGATTTCTCCAATCTCCAAGTATTCCCAAGAGTCTTTTCTCCAAAACTTTTTTACCAATTTTTTTTAGCTATCTCTTCCCCTTTGACATCAATGGCAAAGGACGTGCAAATTTTTTATTAAACCCCCCCTTAGATAGATGTATAGACTCCCCCTTAGAGAGTTGACCCAAATAAAATTCTGTACCATTAGTTATGCAAAAAGGAGTTCTAAAAACTTAGAAAAGGATGTATAGAAGTAAAAACTGTCAACTTGAGGATGTAGGCCCTTTGAACTTTTGCAAAATGTCTTTCCAAGTAGATCTACCTTCTTCCCAAAGTCTTTTTGCTTCTGTTAGTGCCCCGTACTATAACTCAAGCTCCATTAGAGTTTCATCTCCTTCTTCCACAATACTGGGATTGAGATTTTCCTTTGAAAGTTTATTAGTACTGGTGAGGGCACTTGAGATAGGTATGTGCTTTATCTTTACTAAGTCCCTTAGCTTCATACACTGTTTGATTATCTCTTCTCTCTAATTCTGCAAGGTGAAGATGTTGTCATGTAGTTGCATTATGCCAATCCAGGTCCAATTATCTCTTTCACTGGATCATAAGTATATGCTGCACAACTTATTTGTGTTTCAATTGAGCTCATGTAATCTTTTATGCTTCATGTGTTATTTGACCATTTCAAGCAATATGAAAGTATGTTATGTGCTTCTTCTTCACAAGTTTGAGCATCCTTCAAACATTTTGTAACCTTGTGATGTGCACTTGTACATTTCCTTGTGATATCCACTAGATTCTTTTTTGTAGGCCTTGCCTTTGATTCACTTTTAGCTTGTCCTTTTAGTCCGTAGACATATATCTTGAAAGAATCAAACAAGTGTTTAAAATTTCTATAGAAGATAATGATGCATCAATGATTGTTCCAAGAGTTATCTCTTGTAAGGATTTTATGGCTTCATCCATTTCTTGTGCATTGGTAGTTTTGATTCTAATTTCATGCTCATGTTGAGCATCATCTATGTGCATTCTTTCTTCTTCAACATTGACATCAGTATCCTTTTCCCTTGTGAATTCTTGTTTAACTTTCCCTATAATCAGAGGGCTATCTGTGCTTTTTCTCTTCTTACATGTCCTCCTAGAGTTGCCGAAGGCTTCTGCACTCATCTTAGCTCTAGTCCTATCCTCTAACCTTGATTTGTTGAGGTCTTTGGGGATTTTTAGAAGAACTTCTACATAGTGAACAACTTCTACTTTAGTCACCTCATAGTCTAGTTCTAAAATACAAATAGTCCTTGGTTCGATTGTTTCCATAAAGGAAAAGTCAGTGGATACAAGAAAGTTAATATCTCTTAAGTATCTTGCCACCACATTCATAGGAATTCTCATTCTTCCATTCATTCTCCTTTGAAACATTCCAAAGAATGCTACAAGGGCATCATCTTGAGCATCCAAACCTCCAAGGCTTTTCATATGATTTTCTATTTGATATGCAATAGGCTCTACATTTGACCAACTCACTTTCCCAATTGCTGATACTTCCTTCATGAAGTATAAAAGTAGACAAATCACCAAAGTTCCATACCTAAATGTATGCTTCTTATTCTTCTTGATCTCCTTCAGTTTTTTCAACAATTATTGCCAGAGTAATTCACAAAGATCATAGTTAGCACCATTTTGAATCATTTCTTGTGTAATATGAATGGCGATGGCAAAGACTATATTGTCTCTATTTGGGTGATAAATTTTGTGACCTATGAGCATTGTCGCATATCACACTATCGGGTTTCCAATAGAGTCCAATGTGAGTTCCTTTTCATCAAGGGTAGCACCTGTCTTTTCCATTACATCCTTGATCTTGACATTTTACTGTATTTGAATTGGTTCAGAGGACCAAAAGCCAGTTATATCTTTGAGTACTTCCTTAGTTATCATGTACTGGCCATTAATCCATATGGATTCATCATGAATTATGCTCAACACCATTCTGGTGTACTTTTCTTTGTCCTTAAATGATGGAAACTGTCACCACATACCCAACCTCTTCTCACTTAGGGATTTGTACTTTGATTTCAAAGTGTCATCATCCTCTTCTAATTCATCTGTCCATATAATAAATAACCTACTGGAGGAAACTTCTTCCATTTTCCCATGAATATACTCTTTAATGTCCTCAATTGGTAAAACTCTGTACGAAGTGCTAGAGAATGCATCTTAGGGATCTTCTAACAAAACTTTGGCGATATGTCTCTTAAGCTCAAGTTGTGGTATTTGTGAGATGTCTACAACCTTTGGTGCCTCCTTTTCAAAGATAAATTTCGGAAGACTGGAATATGTAGAAATTACAAAATACCTCTTAATCAGCATATAAAATTTAGGGTTTTGATGTTAAGCTACTGAGAGATGTGCCAAATCCTTCAATTTTTTCTTTTGCACTTCTCTTCCCCTTTGAATGTGTATAGTGAAATGAATTTGTCTTCTCAAGCATGCTTTTAACTCTTTGATTTGACCCATTTCAACAATAAATGCTTTGGACAAAAAGTTGGTAAACTTTGAAACCTTGTATGCACAATCGACTTTTAGAAGCTTTGCAAATTTCCACATTAGAATATTTTCTTCCGTATTTTTCACCAAAAGATTCATAATGATCATCTCCATCTTATATCTTCATGTCAATCCATGACACATCATAGCTCCCCCTAAGCCATAGCTCTGGGCTTAGTTACTAGAGGAAACATCTGCACCAGAGATTGGTACAAATTCTCCTTTATCCTCAATCTCTTCTTTCTTTCTCCATATCTTTTCCATCTCCTTTTTCACTTCATTCAGATCAATCTTCTTGATTGGTTCATCTTCCTTCATTGGATCATTCTTCCTTGTGTTTTTATTTCTGTAAAATTTAGCAATATGTCTAGGCTTTGTATAATTGTTGCATATGATATTTCTCTAAGAATTATTTCTTCCATTTATTCTAAATCTGCATGGATTAGCCTTGTGTCTAAATCCATAAAATGTATAGTAGTAACCATTAAAAGATTGAATCATTGTACCATTGTTATATGCATTCATCATTTGACTTCTACATTCACTTGCTCTATGTCCAAATTTCTTGCATGTAAAACATTGACCAATAAAGGATGAAACATTCTGATTCATTATGCTTCTACATTTCACAACTCTATGTCCAAATTTATTGTTGATAGGGGGTCTTCTAGCATTGCATTTTTGATTCTAGAACTTGCCATAGTTCCTCTTGCCTTCAACTTTCTCTGGTTCATTGATCTTTGCATTAGATGTTTGATCTGCTTTAGAGCTTTCTCCTCTTTTAAGTCTCAAACCTCCTTTGTCTTTAGATACTTTTTTTCCAACAATCAACTCATCAATCATTGTAGAACTTGTCTTAAATTTGTCTTCATGAATTCAAGTGCTTTTTCCAAATCTGATCTAAAATTTACCACTTCTTGTTCAAGTCTAGTGCACTTATCAGTCTTGCTTTCTAGCATTGTATTCAAACATTCCTCAATTATTTTCTTCTCTTCCACTTGTACTCTTAATCTGGTGATGTCTTCATTTGCTTGCCTCAATTGTTCATTGACTTCTTAATGCCTTTCTCTAAATTTCTTCATCTGCTCTCTCAGTTTTTTGATGCACTCACTTGCCTCTTTTAGATTTTCCTTTAGATCCCCATTCTCATTTTTGATTCTATTTAGATCTTCAAGAGCAACTTTGAGTTATCCATCTTTGTCTAACATACAATCTTCTTCTATGTATTCAATAGCAAGAATCTCTTCTAGAGGAATAAAATACTTTCTATTAGCCATGTGTTCGAACTCCAAGATCTTCCCAAAGTGGTCAAGCTCCTTCAAGGGATCCAAGCTCTGATACCAATTGTTGAACACCCAAAATTCTGAGAGGTGGGGGCGAATCAATATTCCTTTAAACCAATCAAACATAAACCATCCAAATATCAGAATACAAATAGCTACAATGAATGAAAGCATGAAGACAACCAAAAAATCACATGACACACGAACACCATTATTTTTATGTGGAAAACCTAAAAAAGGGAAAAACCACAGTGAGGGTTAGCTCACAATATATTATAGTCGGATATAGTATATTACATAAAGGCCCACTTCCAGGACACACTGTCCATCTTGGATCACAACCCACAGAGAAAGAACAAAGAGGGGTTGGCAACACTGCCTATTTGAACTAATACAATAACATCTATCATATGCCATAATATAGTTCCAATGAGGTATAAAATTATCTCCACACTAATATGAATCAATACTCTACTCTGATTATAATCTGCTCAATACTACATCACTCACATGTAGTTGATTCACCATACATTTAATATATCTCTTCATCACTCACATACGTTATGCTCTGTTATCTCCACATCATAATTTTTCTCTCTTATCCCACTCTACAAACTTTCGATGTTAATCTTCTATATATATATATCCACATCAGGTGTAACTTCAATTAGGCCAGTCTAATTTTAGAAGTAACACACAAAATTGAGCATGTTGTCCTAAAAAAAAATTATCCACACTCAGGGCCTAAATTCAAAATTCAATTTGCATTAAGATAGGTTGGCATGGACCTAAAATAAATCCCACATAAGATAAAGTTACTTGCTTGTACTGCACAAAACATCAAACATGTTAGGTTGACCCAAAAATAGACCTAAATACAAAATCTTCAATTGTACATGTAATTTGCCAAATGTGCGACCTCAAGGCACGATCTTCCTTTGACTTCCCATTCAACCAAAATTTTTTAGCTTATCTTCATCATTGGAAAACAAAATAATTAATCGTGAAGAAATGCAAAATCTCCCACATAAATACACTGTACACAAAGTAACTGCAATATACAGGGCTGAGCATTGTAATTCACATCTTTCATAAAAATTCACATAGTGTCACAAAAGCTTGAGTATAGCTGCAACTGAAGGACTCAAAACTATAGTTAGAATCATAGAAGGTTATACCAACTTGCGGTGAAGTGAGAACCCAAAAACTAATGCACTGAACCACATACCTGTCAAAGGAAATACTTAGCCAACTTCCCAATAAGTCATACTTTCTAGATCAACTTGCACTGTACATATGTCACCAAAAGAACTTTCAAACTATACTAGGATGATCATAACAATGTTGACATCAATGATAACACTGGATCAAGCAATGCATATACACTTTATACTCATGTTGCCAAATTGCATCATCAAAGATAGACTTCCAACTTCAAATATCTCAAAAATCATACAAAATGGTTGTCAAGACTTAAGAGAATACCTCCATATACACAAGTTAACTAGCTCATACACATCACAAGTACAACAATATCTGGATCGTACACAAATTTCACAAGTATAATGGTGATTAGCTCATATGTACATCACAAGTACAAAAATGATTTTCTAGATCATACACACATCACAAGTACAATGGTGATTAGCTCATATGTTCTCCTTACATGGTTTCTCTCAAGGAACATACTCTTAGTTTTCCATACTCAAGATTTCATAACACTCAAGTACCATTACTCAAGGAGGTTACTTGAACCATCGTAAATTAATATTCATTTTGACTTCCAAACACACCAAGGATCATTTATTGACATACAAGTTGGGTTTAATACAAAACACAAAATTACCTTGGTTCACATAAACCCATAGGAACACACTTCCATTTAAAATTTACATATTAGATTCAATATTGAGGTTCTTATGCTCAAGGGATCAATATATATCTTTGAAGGACATCCCATAGTATTTATAAGCTTGTTTTAAGTTATAATCATTTCCCAAATCCTACTTAAGAAAATTGGAAACACTATATCCATTAGACATTTATATGATAACATAATCCCATTAATAATATTCAAACTCCATGTTAGAAATTTTTTAATTGTGCTATTCTTAAAAGAATTGGTTCTAATGACAAAGTTCATCACTGATTCATTTTAGTATGGGGAAATAGTAATATTGGTATTATTAGGCCCACTAAGTGCAAACATGATTATTGCAAAAGTGGTTACTTTAGTGAAAATTCATATGGTATAGTTGATCTCGAATGGGTTTAGATCATATCTTATAACAACATTGATTGTGAAATCAAGAAAGAAAGATACTCTAATTGATATGAATGTTTGGATTATTCGGTAGGTGAAAGAATTTGAGTCTATAGTCAAAGGTTAATTATTTGAATAGCTTTATGTTGGGTCTTACAAGAAATAAGATGGCAAAGATTTCTAAGTCAAATATATCGGTTGACCCTACTTTATCTCTATTTATATAACATAGGAAACACTTATTAGAAATAAAAAATAATTGTTGATTGATCATGAAGGCCTACTTTCTTTTTTTCAATAAAGAGATGGCAATACAATAATCTAACTTAGCTAGACCTCTACTCCTCATCAATGCTCAATAAAAGGAAACCAAAATTAAATAAAAAAAATACATTTCAATATTATTAATCTAGGAAACATACCACTCAATTGAAAATAAAACCATATAGTCCTATCAAAATGCTATTCATATATTTTGAACAAGAAAGGAATTATTTTGTAGCCTCTTGATGAATCCTCCAACCCCATTTCGACCCCTTCTAGATATCGTAGGTTCTATATATGGTGTGGAAAGCACCAATATCTTTGAATACAAAAGCATGAGGTGATAAAATAAAAAAATTTCATTTGGCGATGTTTGGGTTCACCCAAAAATGCACATTATTACAATGCTACCTTATAACTCTTATTAAAATATTTTTTTTTCTGGTCATTGCCTATCTAAAATTTATAGTCATGGAATATATGCATAAGCAATATGGCATGATTAAAATAATAATTTTGTGGGTATAGTAATTGTAGCCTCAAAATTAAAATAGTTTCCTCTCACCAACTATGTGATGTACTTATCTTAACTACTTGAATATAAAAATAGTTCCAAAAGCATTAATGTGATAAATGGAAGATTTTTTAAAACTGGGTACTAGTAAAATTTCCACCTTGTTATATGATAATCAAGTTATTTTAATTTTACCAAAGACTCTTATTTACAAAAAAAGAGAGAAGAACCTTGAAGATCATGGGCACTTCACTCAAGGTAAAGTATCCCATCCTAAAATTTCTCTATAGTTATGTTCATCCATTTGTCAACTAGAAGATATACCAAGATAAAAAAGAAATAGGCTAGAATCTCAACATTCACATATTAAACCTTTGTATAGTACCAAATTTGGACATTTCATGTTTTCTTGTATTGAAAATGATAGGTGATGCCCCCTATTAACATTAAAGGGAAGTGTTAGATTCTTCTTTATTAGGGGTCATTACCCTTATGACACATAAATTATTCTAATATGAGGTTCTACAAACCTTATGCATTATATGCTTTAGTAACAATATCCAACTTAAAATAATTATAGTCTAATAAATATTAGATTATTATTATTTACAAATTTCAATTTTGAATGTGTGAATAATACTCCTTTAGGTATTTTTCCATTTGTTCTCCTATATTTATGGAGGTTCTCTCTCATTGAAATTTTGTACAAATTCAAGCTTTTGCACAAGACTATAAAAGCCATGTGGAAGTGAGGAGAAGTGACATATCAAGATATTATCTATATTTATATAGACAACTTTGTAAGTATTTTAATATTAAAATGATGTTTATGGGGTTTTCTACTCAAAATGGTTTTCCCCACATATATATTATGCGATGTGTATAATACATGTATCTTGTAATTCTCATTTAATTATTTTATGTTTGTTTGTAATGATTAGCACCCTAAGCTCCTAATTTCTAACACCCTTTCCCCGCCTCACCATGAATTTATCCCTTGACATCTCATTAGTTTCTCATGTTGATCACCCTTGGGGAATGACATTGGTGTTCAATATTTTTGAGCCTCATTATTTCCATATTATCTTTTTTTTTTTTGGTGGGTAAGTATTACCAAATTATGGGGTGGCAACTCCCCAAGGAAATGATTAATCAGTCATTAATTAGTGTGGGTCCCTTTAGTCCACTTGTTCATTTTTATCATATTATCAATTTTATAGTGGTCTCTTACTTTTATCATCACATCATTTGACCACTCTTTGATGAATAACCATGATGCCTCCCTTTCCCATTACTATGTCATGTCATCAATTGGGGGCATGCGACATTTTCATCTCTTGTGATTCTCTTGGGGGGATGACATCTACCATTCCCATCTTTCTATACCACCATATCCTTAGCAACTTTATCCTATTTTTTTTAATGTTAATCATCTCTATTCATTCTACTCTTTTTTTTAATCAATTTAAGTCGGGGCATATGAAAATATTACTTTCACTAATTCATAAAGTAAGGCATTTCCTCTTGAATTAAATTATGATTATCTATTTCATCACTTGCACCTTACTCAAACCACTTTATAGAATCATACGATCACTTTATAACCATTGATGATATTATCTAGTTTCTATTGGGGCACCTTGTATTAAATCATCAAATCATTATCTATTTTTTATTAGTTTGGCTACATATTTGGTCATGGATGGGTACCATAAAATCACTATGTTATCATATAGTTTCTATTGAGTTCGCTAACTTATTTAGCTATAGGATGGCTCCCACCAAATAACTATATTTCTAGTTTTTAGCCTTCATTATCTTTATAGTTGGTCTAACCCAACCTCTTTCATAGGTGGCTCCTTGGCATACCTCATCACCATTTCCTTCAATCCATCCCTCTAATTTCTATTTTTTGATTGTCAAGGTATCCATTCCATTATCTAATGTGGATCACTACCACGTTTCCCATTTATCCTTAAGGAGTAGATCTCCATAGATTCGTCCCAACAAAATTAATGGTTAACATCATTCTTGGTTTCACATGGAATTATTAAATGATTTTTATTTTTATTTTTAATATATAACTAAAAATAATTAATTCTATTGAGTAGACATTTTGGATTCTAGTGGAACTGATTTCATTTCAAAATTAATTTGTTAGCCTAGTTTTCTTTATTGGTATATAATGACTATTTTCTTTGGGTTCTCTATAGGAACAAGTACAATAACAAGAATAAAGATCAAAGACCATATAAAGTATCCTTTGCATTCCATGATTTATGTTATGGGTAAGTGCAAAAAGATGGGGGGCCGAAAAGGGGTCTTGAGTGGCCACTTTTTTTCTAAAATTAGGAAATACTGACCTTGGATGTGAAATTGAGGATAGTTACACAATTTTTTTAGATGCAACAAAAACAAGGTGTTACCTAAATTTAGGCAGATTGGAGCAATAAACTTAACACTTATATGTAGATTAAATAACCTAGAAATAACAACGAAGAATAACACAAAAGAGATCAACACAAAATTTAACATGGTTCACACAATATGGGCTACATCCATAGAAACTTAACCATCCAATGATTTTATTATCCAGTACAAAATAGATTACAATCTCACAAACAACATGTTGCAACATACATCCCAACCGCTTATAAAAAGCTTTTTGGAAGCTTCTAGAATTAGGGTTTTACAAAGTCATTTTTTATTTGTTGGTTAAAAAATTAACTACTGACCCCTTGGAGTGTTAATCGGAAAACCTTGGTGTGTTAACAAGAATTTTTTTCGAGGGCTGCTGCCCCCAAACCCCTGCCCGAGGCCTTGAACCCCGACAAGCATACTTGAAGAGTGTATAGTATTTGCATGATTAGTTGCCACATACCAACACAAGGATTGTAGTGCTTCGAGTCTACTTTCTAAACTACTATTTTTTTTGAAAATGATAGAGATTAAGGGCTTCAAAAGAGGGAGCCACAAAAAATTGGTGCTGTTTTTGTCAAAAAAACATACACATAACAACTTTTGTGGCTCCCTCAAAAGGTTAACTTTTTTTTGGTATTGTAAAACCACTTCGGTGAGAAATTATCTAACATGTAGTTTATGCTTGATTTTTTTGATAATTTTTTAATGAATATTTGATTTTTTACTAATTTTCAAAGTGGACACATCCTGAAAACCATTATTTTTGCTATGCTACCCTTATAAATTTTGAAAAATAATTGAAAATAAAATTTTAATGTGTATAATGGAGTCTATTTTCTAAAAATGTAATTTATTTAAAATTTCAATGAACGATTAATTTGTCACAAAAAATACCAAACACTGGTTTTTGCCAAAAATGGACACACAAACAAAAGAAATTAAAGATGAAAGGCTTAACATTGTCAAAATGTAAAAAAAATTAAATTGTTAAATAGCTAATAGTGAGCCTAACATTACCCAGGTGTTCGATTTGTTCTACCTTGAAACATGTGCGAACTTCATGGTTAGCATGAATGCGATTATGTGAAATCTTTTAGAATATGCAAAAACACATCTTTGGACATTGGGAAGACACTCTAAGCCTTTGGGTTGGTAATCCAAAGCAAATACCAAGCCTAAGGCTTGGGGATTCCCAAAGCAAGAAATAACATGAGCGTGTTATAATGTGAGCATGTTATTTCATGGTTTTGACATTTTTTTTGCGTTTGTGCTCAATAGTTGCCTAAGCAAGACAAAATGAGTGTGTTATAATAACACACTCGTGTTATGTCTTGCTTTGTGTTAAATTCTAGTCTATTAAATGTAGAATATATTTGTATGTGTGTATGCTTGTATGACATGTATGTATGTATGCATGCTTGTATGTATGTATGTACGCCTGTATGTGTGTATGTATGTATCAATGTATGTATGTATATGTATGTATGTATGTATGTATGTATGTATGTATTAGTGTGTGTATGTAGATATGTATGTATGTAAGACTGTATGTAGATATGTATGTATGCATGTATGTAAGATTGTATGTATGCTTGTATGCATGTAAGTATGTATGTATGTATTTAGAGGGAGGGATAATTTTAAGAGAGAGAGAGTTGTCTAGGTATGGTGGCAGAGAGAGAGAGAGAGAGAGAGAGAGAGAGAGTTATCTAGTTATGTAAGTCACAGGTTCATAGGAGAGACCTAAGAGAGAGAGTGGGATGGGGGAATAGTGAGAGGAGAGAGATAGAAATTAGGAGATAGAGGATAGGAAAAGAGAGAGATAGAGGGAGAGAGATTAGAGGTAGAGAGAGATGGGAGAGGGGGTTGAAGAGAGAGAGAGGCCTGAGAGAGGGAGAGGGTGTGGGAGGGAGAGACTTGAGAGAGATGGAGTGGGGAGTGAGGGGATTGGAGTGAGAGGGACTTATCTAGGTAGGGTGGGAGGGATTGAGAGAGAGAGAGAGAGAGAGAGAGAGAGAGAGAGAGAGAGAGAGAGAGAGAGAGAGATGTAAGGAAGCTAAGGTGGTGGAACAACCTACACTAATATTGAGAGGAGAATAATGCAAAAAATTTATAGATCTTTAACAGTTACAAAAAAAACAAAAAAAAAACATAAATATCATGCATACCATGACAGTGATTCACATGGGGAAAAAAATTTCGGGAGAAAAACTAAACACTCCAAAAGTTGCCCAATATATTATTTAGTAAATCACAAAGATTACAATATCCTTGCAGAGCAATCTTCTCATTTGAGTATCACCACTTAGATATCAAGAGACAACACAATTGCTATCAAACTATCAAAATACATCACCGTCTCTCTACCACAGTCATAATACAATGCCCTCATAAAATAGGGTTACATTCTAGGGAAAGACAGGCCAACAAAATATCCACCCACTGATACATTTTGATCAATTTTTCGACGACAGCCCATCGGAATTTCGACGGCTGTTTGTCGCTATTATTGCATCAAAATTTCGACGACATTTGAAATGTCGAAATTCTGACCCCGCATCAGACCGTCGAAATTCCGATGGGCCGTCGTCGAAAAATTGATCAAAATGTATTAGTGACCATTAGATCTAAAACCTAATAATTAATGATCTAGATTTACAATGTATCATTTATCTAATATATGTTGGCCATTTTAGTAGTTTCCTGAAAAAGTTAACAAAAAATTGCTTACACACATCCCACTCTCCCCCTTGCTGCCATTGTATATTACACCTATTGGCGTGACTAGGAAATATATATATCCTATCAATAATAACTGTTATATCATTGCAAGGTTGAGACACAATTTCCCAACAAATCTCCCACTTGTTGAACACCTTGCAAAAGAAATGAGAGGGAGTAAATATTGTCTCTTAATTGCTAGGGGCCAAAAGGCCCATAATCTCTAAACACCATCTAAACTTCTCTATGCTCATAGGCTTAGTTAAAAAATCAACAACATTCATCAACGTCTCTACCTTAACCAACTTCACCATGCCATCTTTGACAATATCTCAAACAAAATGATATTATACATCAATGTGCTTGGTCTTGGCATGAAATGTCAGGTTCTTGGCTAGACATATTGCACTCTGACTATCGCAATAAATTGTCACTACACCTTTTTTTATTCCAATATTTGAACACAATCTCTTAATCCAAATGGCTTCTTTACAAGCATGAGTAGCTGCCATTTACTCTGCTTCAGTAGTGGACAAAGAAAATACAACCTATCGCTTACTCATCCAACTGATTGCACCACCGAATGATGTAAACACACAAGCACTAGTGGATTGATTATTGTCAATATCACTTGCCTAGTCTGAATCCACATCACCATGAATATCAAGGGAAATCTCATCTTTAGTCACATTACTATGATAACATAAGGAATAATCTAAGGTACTATGCAAATATCTGAAGACTCTTTTAATTGCATCCCAATGAACTCTACCAGGATTAGAAATATATTTGGAAAGAACTCCCACTGCTTGGGAAATGTCTGGTCTAGTACAAACCATAGCATACATCAAACTTCCAACTGCACTCTGGTAAGGCACTCTGCTCATGTCTTCCGTCTTTGAAATAGATAACTTTGTTCCAACTGAAACAAGAACACACAATGGTCTACAATCCTGCATGTTAAATCTTTGTAAAATTAAATTGACATACTTACTTTGGCCAAGCCATAGCTTTCTGTTCTTTCTCTCTTTTAATTTCCATCCCAAAAATGTGTTTAGCTGCACCAAGGTTTTTCATTTCAAATTTAGCAGCAAGTTGAGATTTCAGTTTTGAAATCATACCTTTCCCTTTGCCAATAAATAACATATCATCAACATATAATGCAATAAATAGGAAATGATCACCATTAGTTTTATAATAAACACAATGATCTGATTTAGAATGCTCAAATCCCAAACTCAACACATATGTATCAAATTTCTGGTACCACATCCTAGGACTTTGTTTTAAGCCATACAAAAATTTCTTTAATTTGCAAACTAACTTACGTTTAACTTTCACCATGTAGTGCTCTGGCTGTGTCATATAAATATCCTCCTCCAAGTTACCATGAAGGAAATTAGTTTTCACATCCATTTTCTCAACCTCTAAATCATAAGCAACAACAATAGAAAGCAAAAATATAATGGATGTCATTTTTGTAACTGGAGATAATATCTCACCATAATCAACACCCTCAACTTGAGAGTAACCTTTCACAACCAACCTTTCTTTGTACTTCTCAATACCTCCATCTGAACCAATATTTTTCCTGAACACCCACTTGCAACCAACAGACTTTCATCCTTTAAGCAATGGTACATGATCCCATGTATCATTCTTTTTCAAAGATGCCATTTCTTCATCCATAGCAATCTTTTAGGATTCTGCATCATTCATACCTAGTGCTTCTTCTATAGAATTGGGTTCATCCATGTTAGTATTCAAAGCAAAAATACATCTCCAATCATCAGGTGTATACCTTTCAGGTGGTTGTCTATTCCTTTTAGACCTACGAACAACTTGAGTTGGATGTTCTTCCTCCTCTTCTAAAGATCCAGAGCTAGATGAGCTCTCCTCAACTTCTTGTCTATCCTTGGGCCTCAATTCAACTTTCTTAGGTGTAGAAGAAAATTGAATCACATCTTCCTATTTACTTTGTTCTAGTTGCAATGTAACAGAAGAAGGCTTAGTTTCTCTAAAAATAACACTTCTACTAGATACTACCTTTTTTGCAACAAGTTCCCAAAGCTTGTATCCTTTCACACCATAATTGTATCCGATGAAGATAAATTTCACAACCTTGTTCTCCAACTTTGTTCACTTCTCCTTTGGCACATGTGCATATACCTCACAACCAAAAAATCTATGATGTCTTAATGAAGGCTTGCGACTTGAGCTTGCCTCTATAGGTGTCTTATCAACAAGAGTTGATGTAGGAGACCTGTTAATTAGGTAATAGGCAGTGGCAACAAATTTAGCCCAAAACCTTTGTTCTAGGCTAGTACTACTCAACATACTCCTAGCCTTCTCCATCAGTGCCTATTTATTCTTTCTGCAACTCCATTTTGTTGTTGAAAATATGAAGTTTTCTTCTATCTGAGTACCACAATATTTACCAAATCTATCAAAATCATTAGAGAAAAATTCACCATCATTATCAATCCTCAAACATTTTATTTTCTTTCCAATCTGCAACTCAACCATTTCTTTAAATTCTTTAAATTGATTGAAAACTTTCAATTTACTCTTTAGAAAATATACCCTTGTCCTTCTACTATAATCATCAATAAATGAAACATAATATGTGGATTTACCAATCGAAGGAACATCTACAGGACCAAACACATCAGAATGAATAAGATCCAATACAGCACAAGATTTATGAGAACTCGAGTAAAACTAAGCACAATTTTGTTTTCCATAAATGCAATGCTCACAAAAATTGAATTCAAGATTACAATCAAATAAACCTTCAAAAAGGTTTTTATTTTTCAAGGTCCTTAGACCCTTTTCTCCAATGTGTCCAAGTCTATGGTGCCATAACATAGTTTTCTTTGTAGGTAACTTTGTTTTAGAAGAAAGAGCACCCTTGGGTACCCAAAAGCCATGACCATCTGTTGTAGGTGAAACCCTCACTTCTTCCACATACTTGCTTTTCACACAAGTACTATTGCACTCAACAGTGCATGCATCCAAATTATTCAATGTGCCATATCTAACACCTCTTGCAATCACCATAGCAACTCTAACCATCTTGTATCCTGCACCAAAAAATACTAGCTGCACACTCACATCTATTAGTTTGCTTGCAGATAACATATTTCGTGTTAATCCAGGGATATGTAACACACCATTAATCCTTTTTATTCTACCATCAAGAAATCTAATTTTGAATTTACCATCGCCAACAATGTCTAAATGAGAATCATCACCCAAGTACACCTTATCTCCATCAAATTCTTCATATTTAGAAAACCAATCTCTATTAAAGGTCATATGGAAAGATGCACTTGAGTCAATTAACCATGCATCATTACCTGCATGAGTTAAAGCTGCAATCAATGCATCACCATCTTCCTTCTTGGAATCAGAATAATAATCAAATTTCTTCTTTTTCTTCTTCTTTTCTTCTTTGCATTCCTTACGAACATGTCCAAGAGTACCGTAGTTCCAAAAAAGAACTTTGGACTTTCCAAGAGAATTAGATCTCCCCCTGGACTTGGATTTGTCACGCTTCTCATTGTTCTTACCTCTTTCCTTAGGTATTCCATGAAAATTTAGGGCCTCCTTGGAAATTATGGATACCTTCCTCCTCATCTCTTCAGAAAGCAAAGAACCCACCACATCTTCAATATTCAATATAATAGAAGTACTCCCAATAGCCATAACAAGAGAATCCCATGAATCAAACAAAGAACAAAGCAAGATTTGGAATTTTTCCTCTTCATCCATTTTGACACCAACTGATGCCAATTGATCCACCAACATATTGAATGCTTCCAAGTGGTTTGTGATTCATCCACTCTCTTCCATTATCAAGGAATACAACTTCTTCCTCAAGAAAATCTTGTTCACTAAAGATTTTGCTTGATACATCTCACCAAGTTTCTTCCATAGCTTTTGTAAAGAGGTCTCCTCATAGACATCAATTAAAACATAGTCTTCCAAACAAAATCTGATTAGACCCTTGGCTTTACGGTCCATAACATCATATTGAGTAGCTTGAGTAGGATCTGTAGGCCTTGAAACATTCTCATCAACAACATCCCACAGATATCGATCTATCAACAGATCCTCCATCTTCAACTTCCACATCTCAAAATTATTTCTAGAAAATTTCTCCACCTCTATTCTCCTTGATGAACTTGCCATCTAGAAATTCCTGTAACATGATCACAAAGCATCTTCTGCACAAGCTCCCACTCAAATCTAGATTAGTTCAAAAAAACCAACAACCCACAACTGAAACCAAAGATGATCAAGCTTTGATACCACTTGTAAGGAAGCTAAGGTAGTAGAACAACTTCCTACACTAATCTTGAGAGGAGAATAATGCAAAACTTGTATAGATCTTTAACATTTATAGAAACTTAAACAAAAATAAACATAAATATCATGCATACCATGGCACAATGATTTACGTGGGGAAAACCCTTTTGAGAGAAAAAAACCAACACTCCAAAAGCCACCCAATATATTATTCAATAAATCATAAAGATTATAATATACTTGCAGAGAAAACTTCTCATAGGAGTATCACCACTCAGAGATCAAGAGACAACATGACTGCTATCAGAATCTCAACATACATCATTGTCTCTCTATTACAGTCATAATACAACGTCCTCATAAAATAGGGTTACATTCTAGGGCAAGACAGGCCAACAAAATATTCACCTTTAGATCTAAAACCTAATAATTAACGGTCTAGATTTACAAAGTATCATTTATCTAATGTATGTCGACCATTTTAGTAGTTTCTTGAAAAAGTTAACAAAAAAATGTTTACATGCATCCCACTCTCCCCCTTGTTGCCATTGTATATTATACCTATCAGTGTAACTAGGAAATATATATATATATATCCTATCAACAATAATCATTATATAATTGCAAGGTTGAGACCCAATTTCCTAATAAGTAAGAGA